>LTAE01008910.1:0-19651 GCA_001647135.1 Pontederia paniculata
CCCCCCCTCTTGGTGCCATTCAAGATCCTACATGAATTCTTTAATTTTTGAGAAAACATTTCCTAATTGTGTATATTTTGTCAATGCCTACCTTGAATTTTTTTTATGTTTCTATGTGTTTAGTGTGCTAAATTTACATATCATTTAGATGCTAGTGAATTGCAAGCGATATTTGACTTTCTGGTTTGCAAATTTTTTATTTGGTCCCTAAATGAAGTTGTTATTGTCTTTTTTTATTAAATTCTTTACATTTTTGCAACAAATACTTGGAACTCACATTGATTACCATGTTTTTCATAATTAAAAGTTAAATAAGAATATGTTAAGATTCACACATTACTTATAGTTTGGTGTTAATGCAAGAATACTTGCACTAGACCTATTACGATATCCTTTGAGTTTGTCAACTAAAATCAAATTAAACTGAACAGAGTTATATTTATATTTTGTAGAGACACAAAGGGCATAATTGTATGTTTGCAATATTTACCGTTCTTTCCCTTCCTTAATCCTTATTATTTATAACTAAATGGAGTTAATGGTAAACTCGTTGCCCCTATATTCTCTCTACAAAACAAGGTTGAATTTTTACCCTCCATTTACTTTAGTTTCCTTTACCTTTCATTCCCCTTTATTTCCTTACGTTCCCCTTAATGATAGTTCAACTAAACAAACCCTTATTCATATGAACATTTTGGAGTTTTAATTTACTTAGGTATTCGCATAAACCCTAAAGTATTTGTGCCAAAATCTTTTAAATAATTAATTACTTTTTAAGAAAAGAACCCTAAACTGCTTTAACTCATTTCCTCTCATTTTCTTTGCCGAAAGAATTTGTTTCCCTTCTTATTTCTTCTTCTATTTCCTTATTTTGTTATGTTTTTGGGTTTGAAGGAATTGCGCAAGTCCAATTAGTAGGGCTAGAAAAAAAGAAATGTTTAATCGTGATGCGGAAAAACTATTAGAAGCAAATACATGCTAGCAAGTGCACTAGTCGTTCAAGTAATATAATATAACGAGTACATAGTCATCGATCCCACGAGGAACAGAGATTAACTACCTAATTCTAGAGGTTAATAAGAGATGACATCAGTTTCATGATAGGTTTTTCTTCAGGAAAGAAACATAATTAAAATGATTATTAACAATGAAAGTGAATGATGACTAGGGTTGGACGACAAGAATAATTAAGGTTAGAACTATTAGACTCATACAAAAATCGTCACATATAAAATTCATTCAAATCATTGCATCTTCAGATGGATTAGGAACACCAATTATATGACTTCCCTTAACGGGTAATTCAACTATCTAGATGATAATAATCTAAAGAATATTTCTTAACGGTTCTATCCTTAGAAAATTAACAAATAATGCAGTAAGATGTCTCCCTAAATTACTAAATCATCCTTAACATGTTAACCTAATGTACCACACATTACAATGTCCTTAATGAATCAAAATAGCATGATATGAATTATAAACAAGAATTGATTACACTACAGAGTTAATAATCAAAAGTATGTATTCATTAATCTTAGGTAATCATGTTCAGGAAGAAAACAACTAAAATCTATAACGAAAACTGAGAAAAATCTACAAGTTCCAATCCTAACAAATAAGACTCTTACAAACCAAATTCGTCATAAGATAGATACATAATTTAAAACATGATAAAGTGCATCCAAACATAAAGTAGAACGAGGAAATACTCTTTTGGACTTCGAATAGTCTCTGGACAATCTTCTTAATGAGTGTATTGATCCCACCTCCTCTTCGGGAATCCTTTAGAATACTCCTTTATTCCTGGCGTTAATGCTCGGGTTGACGGCTCCTAGCCTCCTTCTCAAGTTTCCAACAAATCTCCTTTATACCCCTTAATCCCCAACTAGGGTTTCCTAGGGTTTGGAGATGATATGCCACCTTAATGTGTGAGCCTTCCGATTAAAATTCTACCGATCAATGACTGTGATGAAATATTGTCAAATGATTTCAAAATCTTCATAATATGATCTCAACGCGTCCCTCAAGGCTTTAGATCAAATAAAAATCCTTTTGACCTTAAAATTGCATCAAAATATCGCAAATATTTGTTTTCGTAACTATCCCACACCCCGTAAGTATAAAATCGTCCATATCGACTTGAATCGTCATGGTCCGTGATGGAATATCGTGGCTCATAACTCGGGCAGCGATCAACTTCAAATCAGTTATATCCTTTCTCTTACTGCCCTTGATGATCTTACAGCCCATAACTCATCCATGTTATGTCAAAATAGATGCATGTTATGTCAAAATGACTCAAAACCATGCCTAATGCGAGCCTAAAAACATGTTATAATATGCATGCATTAAACTCCCCCAAGCTTGGATGTTTTCTTGTCTTCAAGCAAAGTTCAACGCAAAACTCAGAATATGAAGGATTCAATCATTGTTTCCACCCTACAGAATGACTACTTTTCTTATGCCAATGGTTTACAAAATCATCGCCAAAGCATCTTTCCGTTTTCCAAGATCTGTAGTTGCATAGACTTCATGTACTCAAATAAATTTAAACTCCTTCAAGTCCAGCCCTAACATATATCAATATCTAGTGTATCAAATAAGAACATTAGTATTGAAAACATAAGTGTATACTAAGCTTAGTATAACATTTAAGTTGTCAAATTTTTTCTTCTCTCTATATTATTTTTGAGTTCTAGCCTTCAAACATGATTACATTAGGAGGTCCATGTAGCGGGATTTCGATTGATGACTTTCGAACTAGATTGGCCTTAAGGCAACATTTGTTGAATCACCCCTCGAGGTTACTTGCCTGAACACTCCCAGGTTCTCAGTGGAGGTCTTGAATCTCAGTAGTGATTGGGCTATTAGTGTGCTTCTCCATATTGCACAAGGGGGTCCATGTAGCAAGCTTTCGATCGGTGGATCCTAGACTAGTTAGCCTTAGGTCACCGGGTACGAGCCCTTGCAAATCTAATTTTCCGAACCCTCAAAGGTTCCAAATAACACATGTCACAACATTCTCAACTACTTTATTATAACACATTCTTTTTCAAGTCTCATATCAAGTATCAAACTTTCTTATAGAATTAAGCTCAATATACACTTATACGTTCAATAAAGATCACTAAGCATAGAACATGGAGATCATGAAGAAGAACCTATTGTCTAAGTATCCATACATCTAATTGTCAACAAACAACATTCTATATTTTCCCGATACTAAGGCGGTAAATGATAAACTAAAAGCATTTGAATTTCGTTATCTAACAAGGTGTCCTTGAACATTACTTCAAAAAAAATTAACTGAGTCATGAGACAATATGAATGGTATTTTTGGGTTTTTAATTTTTTTTTAGTTTTCTGGGTTTTCAATAGGATGATAATGCAATACAATAAGGATGAGAATGCACTACATAAAGAAAACATGAAGTACATAGGTGAAAAACAAATATGATGCATGATAATACAACTCCCCCAAGCTTAACCCGAACATTGTCCTCAGTGTTTTGGCCCAACCAAAGGGAGGGTACAAATTAAAAAATGAAACGAAACAAAAATTGATGCAACAAGGACAAAGAATAGTAAAAAAGAAATAGACATAACCTAGTATACTCCTGAGTTGGTGGAGGTGGCGGTGGAGGATACTGATAGGTGTGGTACAACAACACTCCATAATGGCCCTGTTCGACGTGGTAGTCATGCATGCGTCAGACCATAGACTCTATACTCCCCTAGCGGTCACAGATGTCTCAAATGTCGCCCTGCATACAAGTCAGTATAGAATGCATAACAGAAAAATTATAGGCAACAAAAACACTAGTTGGATCAACATCCATGTTGGAGGGTTTCTCGGGGTGCGAAGGCCTTGGTGCGCGGCGAGGTGGAATGGCTGCTATGGGGCAACAATTGGCAGTAGGATCTAGTTAGCTTCATTGGATGGATCAAAGCGCTCCATCTCAGCATAGGGGAGAACCATGTCAGAATCTCTAAAATAGAACACCTTCTTATAGGCAAATCATTGCCATCTCCCAACTTCATATATAGTACAAAGTGATGATATAAAAATGTTGTGTCATCAATTGAGTTCATCTCCTCCAAGTCCAGGTTCAGGTGGTGCGCGTTTTTATAAAGGTTAATGAGAGCGCCGATCAAGATCATCCCCTTGTCCTTCTTTGAGGTATTCTGGAAGGTGCATGCCAGGAATACCCCCACATTCACAAGTGTGTGAGTGGCCATGTAGTAGATGAAGAATAACTCGGGTTCAATCATCGAGCCATCACTATTGCCCCTTCCGAAAATGGTGTTTGACAAAATCCTATGCACATAACAAACACACTAGATTTTGTATCATCATGCTCTTGACCCTTTGATAGTTGAGGTGGTCCGCCCCCGTAATTCTCTTTCAGAATGCACCAACATCAAACTCTTTTAGGATGTGCATATGGCCCTCGTTGGGAATTAGTAGATGGCGTTGAATTCAGTTAGGGAGAGCGAGAACTTGGTATTGGAGAACTGGAAGGTATAGGATGGTCCCCTCTCGCCGGTAGTGTTCTTGACTTCAAAAGAACTGAGGAACTCGAGTGTGATAGCCTCATAGGTAGGCCACCATTGATGAATGAAGAAGTCTAGGCCAACGTTGCCAAACATCATGTAGACAAAATCTCGCAGGTTGTAGTCCACCATGGTTGTATCGTGTGAGAATCTGGTAGGACCAATCTGAAGGAGACCAAGGACACCTTCTCGTGCTCGATAATTTATCTTCTTGAATACCCTCTTTAGATGTTGTGGTATGAGTCCTGAAGCTGATGTTGAAGGTGTTTCCTCAATAACTAGTTCTGGCTGGGATCGGCATGTTGGAATCTTTGTGCGCTTAGGACGACTATCGCTGGCCATGGTGAACCCCGTTATAGATTTTATGGGTCGTGATGCTTGAAGTTGCGGGGCGTAAGGCAATGTGATGCGAAAAATCACACACTAAAAACTCAACAAGTATACTGATCGCACAAGTAATAAAGAGATGAGTAGAGTGTCGAACCTACGAGGATTGATGAATTTTAGGTTCTGAAATTTTATCTTGAAATCCGATTTAAGATTTGCAATGAATTAGGAAAGAGATAAAATAAGATAAGACGAGAAAATAAGAAGAAAAGATAAAAGATAAAATATAAAAGAAAAGATTAAAAGATAAAAAAGATTTAGTTTGATAGGATTAAAATTCTGTTTCACCAATATTATCTTTTATATTAATTCAATTAAAGTATTTGAATATTAGATGGTGGAAGAATTAATTTAAAATTATAAGACTCTGGAAACGGATGACTTAACTATCTTAATCTTAAATTAAATCAGGAGTACGTGAAAACGTTAAACCTAAATCAATTTGAATTAAAACGCAATAAAATCTAATCCTAAATTGCTAGGCCTCTCTCGAGTGAATACTAACCCACAACTTATGAATTCTGGAAACAGATAGACATAAATCTTTCATCCAAGAATCCAAACACTTGAAAACGACCGAACAGAAATACACCAGGAAAACGGCCTGCGTCGCGTCCAAAACGGACCGCGTCTGGGCAGATGAAAACATGACCTAGAGAGAAAATGGTGATGGAGACAGAAACGATAACGAAGAGGTAAAAATGGTGATGGAGACAGAAACGATAATGAAGAGGTAAAAATGGTCCGTGTTACCTGCTTGCCTTCCAACATCGCCCACATGAAGAAAAGCTCAGTAGTATTGACAGCTCCCTCACTATCGCCGCACCCACAGATAGTGCTGGATAAAATCTGATGAACAAACCGCAGTGTCGGGTTCTGGATCCTACTCGCCTTAGTGTGAGCCAGTTGCAGCCGATTCTCTCCTGTGATTGCTCTCCAAAAAGATGGGGCATCAAACTCATTATGTCGTGGGCTGTGATCCAGCTCAGGAAATCCGTATAGTGCCTTGAACTGCTTCAAGGTCAGACAAAACTCCTGATTATACATTCTGAATGTGATATTAGGGTTCTCCTGCCTTGAACTATCACTGTAGGGTCTACTCCGATCAACATTATGCACCTCGAAAGAACTAAGGAACTGATAAATGAATCCCTGATATGTGGGCCACTTCTTCAACAAAAATTCTGCCATACCAACCCTTCCAAATAATGTGACCACCTCATCATAGATCCCGATTGTATGCATGGCGTCAGGACATGCGTACTTGGTGGCAACCATTGACAAATCTTTGAGTTTTCTGTAGGCTCGCTGTTATGCCCAATCACGAAATTGCAGTTCAACTGGTTCTGGAACCAAAGATGGGTCAGGAGATTCTTCGTTATGAGGGTGGCGTCGGGGCAGCATAACACGGGGCGGCATTGTTGAAGACAGAAGAAAATGGCCCGCGCTATAGGAAACAACCCGTTTTAGGCAGTCGATGAAGCGGTTGAGAGAAAAGTTCAGAGCGGGCGCGGAGGGAAGGTGCGCGCCAGGTATTGAAGATCGGAGCGGAGTTGTGGTGCGAAGAACTGCCGTGGTTGAGAAAACGCCAGAGTTGAGAGAAAGTGTTGAAGGCGGCCGCAGTTGTCGATGGAGGAGCGCGGAGGGAGGCCGCGGCAGTGTTGCTGAGCGCGGCCGACAGTGAAGGGACGCGTCCGGTTTGAAGACGCGTCCGGTCCTGGTGAGCGCGGATAGAGAAGGAGATTCCAGCCTGTAGCTGATGGCGTCGATAGGGCGCGTTGGTGTTGAATAGCGCGACCGTCGAAGATCCGGCAAGGAGGAACACGACAGGCGTTGCTGGGCGCGGTCTGTTCTGAGGGTTGAGGCGCGGTCGACGTAGATGATCGCGGTCAGGCGCTGTCGATGGTCTTGAGCGTGTCCGGAGCTGAGGAGCTATTGTTGCTGCGCGGCGGAGAAGAGAGGTGATCGGACGCGGTTGACGGTTGGATGCAAGGTGCGTTGAGGAGCGCGACCGTCGAAGATCGGACAAGGAGGAACATGATGGGCGTTGCGGAGCGCGGCCGGAGTTGCAGTCGAGGAAGATGAAAGGCCGCCGGATTTGAAGATGAAGGAGAAGAAAGAAAAGGGGATTTTATAGAAAAAATTACTTTTCATTAATGACGGTGGTTGGACACGTGCGGTTGGCGTGACAACCGAGGAATCGCGCAAATCCCGCGACTGACAAGCACGCATGATGGGACAATTAAGGAAAACAGTCCATTTATGACAAAATGGTCTGTTTTCATGACTGACGTGGCAGTGATATCAGAAGTGGAGTTGACACGTCATGCGCACAAACACGATATTCGAGGTTTTTGACCGCTTGACTTCGAGATTGTTTACCGATTGACCTCCTGTGAAAATGTAGGTTCGAAAATGGCCCGTGCTAAAAACCGGGTCGCGCTAATTTTTTTTAACCTAGTAGATAGGCTTTTAAAATCAATAAAAATAAAAATGAAAAAATTAACTCAGAAAGGAACATTCTCACCGGGACAATTGATTTGATCGTGGATGCTCCGCCCATTGTTATCATTTAGCAAGTTTTGATAGATAGGCAACCAATTTCTACCAAATTTTGATCATTATGTTCAATGACTACTGCTTTACCCTTATCTTGCAATGTTGGCTTTAACTGAAGTTATGCTAGAGTTGGGTTTTTGGTTGCCAACGTTGGGTTGATGATGATGCTAATTGTCTCAGTTGTGTGCTCCTCTCCCCTTTTGGCACTGCATGTTGAGATGTGATGATCAGACTAATCGAAGGCGAGCTCATCCTTTCAACTTGTCCATCTTTTATAACATACTCACTAGTCTCTTTCACACGCCACTCCATTGTCCATGTCATGGGCTGATAAAATCTTCGCGGTCTCCATCGTCTTCTATATGAGTTTTGATGGTGACATGGACAAATGATAGTTGTTGGAGTCTCCACTTGTGTTGTCTTCGAAGATTCAACCAAGTGAGAAGAGAGATCTTTAACTTGCTTCTCTAGGTCTTGAATTTTGGCTTCCATTACTTTAAATTTTTCGTGAATCTCTGAAGACTGTGGAGAAGGGGGGAGATCGTCGAAAATTTTTCTATGATCTTGTAGTTGAGTCAATNCGCCATTGGGGATAAAGATTTTTCCTGAAATAAGTAAAAAAAAACCATAAAGTTTTTCGACACGACCACATACCGTTTTCAAAGAACGCGGACCGTGTTCGTTGTCCAATAGTCCGTGTCGCTTAAAAAGTTTTCAAAATTTTCAGATTAATGGATGATGAAAAATTCAGAATAAAAATTCAAAATAATCCCGGCAACGGCGCCAAAAACTTGATGCGAAAAATCACACGCTAAAAACTCAGCAAGTATACTGGTCGCACAAGTAATAAATAGATGAGTAGAGTGTCGAATCCACGAGGATTGATGAATTTTAGGTTCAGAAATTTTATATTGAAATCCGATTAAAGAAATGCAATGAATTAGAAAATAGATAAAATAAGATAAGATGAGAAAATAAGAAGAAAAGATAAAAGATAAAATATAAAAGAAAAGATTAAAAGATAAAAAAGATTTAGTTTGTTAGGATTAAAATTCTGTTTTACCAATATTATCTTTTATATCAATTCAATTAAAGTTTTTGAATATTAGATGGTGGAAGAATTGATTTAAAATTATAAGACTCCAGAAACGGATGATTTAACTATCTTAATCTTAAATTAAATCAGGAGTACGTGAAAACGTTAAACCTAAATCAATGTAAATTAAAACACAATAAAATCTAATCCTAAATTGCTAGGCCTCTCTCGTGTGAATAGCAACACACAACTTATGAATTATGGAAACAGATAGACATAAATCTTTCATCCAAGAATCCAAATACTTGAAAACGGCCGAACAGAAATGCGCCAGGAAAACGGCCTGCATCGCGTCCGAAATGGACCGCGTCCGGGCAGATGAAAACACAGCTCAGAGAGAAAATGGTGATGGAGACAAAAATGATAACGAAGAGGTAAAAACGGTCCGTGTTAGTCGAACACGACCCATTTTGCCTCGTCGTAAAACGTAAGTCGTAGAAATCCAAGAGAAATTAATCAAGAGTAAATACTAACAGTATCTTTCGATTAAAGTTAATAAAATACTCAATAAACTTGAAAAGTATTAAATCACAAACTAAATAAGGTTTAACAAAAATTATTCCTAACAAAGATGATTCTAAGCCTTAAGAAATAAGATTAGATAAATAAATAGATCTGCAGAATCCTATTGCTCTCAAAATCTTCAATCTTGCTTCAAGGCGTCTCCTCCAAAGATGGATTCTCAGCTCTTCAGAAATCTGGAAAATATGAGGAGTTCTCTGATTCTTTCTGTCTTGTCAGAGATATATGTGCTGCCAGAGGATAGAGATATCAACGATCACAAGTTTGATGTATGGATGCCTATTTATAGCTGAAATTCGGAGGTGAGGTCTGACATCACACGGTTGGAAAGAAGTTTGAGTCGAATAAGACTTGATAATAGCCGTTGGATCAGGCGAACCGACATATGCGGTGGACAACATGGTCCGTTGTATTCCAACACAACCCGTTTTGGTAGAAATTAGAGTTTGAGTTCAACACGATGTTGAACGCGGTTGGTGCTTCTCTGTGATGATGACACGTGGCAAAAGCTTTCGGTTTTGATCCAACACGATGTGAAAACGGATGACCTTTTCTTCACGAGTTGAACACGGACCGTTTTGACGGAATACGGCCCGTTTTGCATCATTATTTTCGATAGATCTTGGCTAAATCTTCTGTTTCCGGTATTTGCCCTAAATTGATGTGATTTTCTCTAGAATTAATCATATATAGCACTTATGTAGAATCTGACTCATAAATGAAATATCAACTGAATTAACTGAAATAATGCATAAATTAATGTAAAATACTAGAAAAATAATATGAAATAGATGCATGTAATATGTATATTTTTGCATGCATCACAATGTTATGGCCTCGACAACAACTGAAGTGGATCAAGCTGAAGAGGGTCACGGGTCATGACAGAGGTCATGACCCATGAAATGTTTGGTTGCATCTTGTGAGAATGGTGTAACGGCTAATGCAACAACATGTCTTTGGTGCTTCAGATGGTCACATGGCGTGATGGACATTGCGGCCCATGACATATGGTACTATGACTCGTGTTGCAGGATAACGACTGCGATGGACTAGGACTTCACTATTTGATGAACGTTACAGATCGTAATGAGTCGTGATGGCGGCGTCGTTTGACAAATGATGTAGCTTCGGAGTTGGGGAAGATGATCGGAGTTGTGGCTGATTGTAGGGTGCGACGAAGTTGGGTGAGTCAAAGTCGTGCTCACCGGGAGCCTTGTGTCGCTCTTGAATCTCCACCTGATTGACTGCTAATTAGCGTTGAAGAAGATAGCTGTAGTGTTTCTTTGCACGCAGAAGGTCGCCGGACGTGAGATGGAATTTCGTCAGATGTCTTTATGCGGAGTATGCTTGCAAATGGGTTTAATATATAGAGAACGAATATAAATATTATTGGTGTTTCAATTTTGATTTGTGCATGGTCTTTAATGTGGTCAAAACGACCATCGGTTCTGGGGCATCAGGGTAATAACTCATCCTTGAATCATCACATCGTGGCATTCATGAGGCATCATGGGAGTTGCGGGACGTTAGGTTAAGTTATGGCATCGTTGAATGAGAGTTTGACCATATCGCAAAATGTGATGTTTTATCATGAGTCGTGATGTGCCTTAAATGCAGGTGGTTGGTGGTTGCGAGAGTTAGGTGGTCATGACCCGTGGTGAATCATCACGGACATGAGATTGAGTGGTTATGGGTACTGTTATGGGCCATAAATCGGGTGTTAACTGGACTTTGGCGACTGGGTCTCCTCCGACTCACAGGCCGTGACCATGGTTTCAGACCGTTAGAACTCAGATGATGATGTGCTTGATAGGTTGTGATAATGTGCACGGATCATGAGTCATGCATGACTGGACTTCTGTCTAACTCCAAATGGTGGCTTATGACCCGTGATGTGAAATAACGGATCGTGATGTGATGAAGTGCATCAAGTGCACAATATTAGGTATCTTGAAGTTATTTTTAACATTATTTTCATGTCTTCTTTTGAGCCTAATCCCCCATTTTGTGCCAAGTTACCATTGTATAGCAAGCATACCATTGACTCAATATATGTAATTGTATACATTTAGAACCAAATGATGCTGCTTTATGCCTTATTTCAAGAATTTTCTAGAAGAGAAATTTCACATCCTCGCTCAACTATGCGTCACGACCTTGCATGAAGAATCGCTTAACGATAAAATGCCAAAAAAGGAAAGGAATTTGTATAACTCATGATTGGCAAGGACAAAACAAAAAGAATCATAATAGTAATTTCAGGCTAGACAGAAGTGACATGTGTCGAATGAAGGCCAAAAGGATAAATGAGACAAAACAAGGCAAGACAAATCATCTCAGAATCATTGGAGATCATTGGGAGGGATGATGACATCTTCACACCAACAGGTGGAGGAGGAGAGCAGGACAACGACCGCCATTGGAGCACAAGTTGCAGAAGAAGACCATTATGAGTATTTATGAACTTTATGCTTTCTATTTGATGATGAACATGGTCTGTGACTAAGCAAGATAACTTAGAGTTAGTATTAGGGGATGATAGATTGGATTAATCTTTTGGTTCTGAAGAACTATTTTGGTTTCCTTTATGAACCCATCATTTGATTTCTTTTGAATAGAATGTTTTGCAAAGAGTTGATTTATTGTGATCCGACGCGAGCTAGCGTTCAGTTCGATCTTGTTTTGCCTACATGAGCAAGAGTCGTAAACCCCTTGACAGGGCCCAATGGACATCAATCCAAATGGGTGGTGAGAATTTTTTATTACACTCTCTCCTCATCGGACGATATGTCCTTAGTCGGAGGCATTCATGAGATTGAGTGTTTATGGTTTATATATCCCATTGAATATGATTTGGGTTCCTTTTATCATCGGATGCTTTCACGTTCTTGCAACCAAGAGGAATCGATCTTACTACTCTCTCGATTTTAAAGCGTTTGGAGGACTAGTCATCCCATCTGGTTCACACATAGCCTGGTAGTGCGCTTCATCGCAGTCTCTGCATCCCTGTGGTGCATGGGTTGTATGCAGAAAGACCTTCAACCCGGTAACAACTATTGGACTCACTTAGATTAGGTTCCGAGACTCTTTCTTGCTCTTCGTTGCACAACTGCAGGTAGATCATTTTGGAGGTGGAGCCTTATCTAAAGTAAAGTTATATCCTCATCAATATTTTGGAGGTGGAGCCTTATCTAAAGTAAGAATCTTAACTAAGGAGTAATTTACATTATGTTAAGAATATCATAAATTTTTTTTATTATTCTTTGGATAGAGAATTCTACGATTTTTCTATAAATAATTGAATTGTAATATGACAGATAATCAACTTTACAAATCCGAGATGAACAATTCTTGAGTTGACTTAAGTAACAAGTGCATGGCGACAAAATAATAAATAGAGACATCAGGAATTTGAGTTATTAACCGAAAAAGAGTGTCAACTTATAATAATATCATCGTCAAAGGATATAGATTTCACATTGAAGAATAAGGAAGAAACATGTCAACAATGAATAGTGACATTTGTGTTCGAGGTTGTTTAGATGATAAAAATGAGTTGGATTATTATGTTGTAATGGAGCAAATTATAAAGTTATCATATTTCAGAGACATGAATATTTTCATATTGCATATCGTGATTTGATCCACAAAATGTTGTTAAGGTTGATGACACTTATGTTTTGGTCAATGTGAAACATAGATCAATGCTTCATTCCAAAGAACCACTCATTTTAGTTGAGCAAGCACGACAAGTTTACTATACAAAAGATCCATCAGCTAAAAAGAGTGTTGACAAATGATGGGCAACGTGCAAAGTAAAGAACAAATTGTTCATTGCGGAGATGAATGTTGAAGTTTTATATTTGATGAAATTTCATATGCCAATTATTGTTAAGCTGATCAAACTATGGAGTAATAAATTTAGATCACGACGATGAAATAACAACACATATAGACATAAATTATCTAATGGAAGAAGTTAATATTAATGACATACGCTGGCCATCCTCTAGAAGTTGAAGATGATCGATTTATAAATGACAATGATATCACTAATGATGAGATTGATACACTTGATAATGAAATATATGAGTCACCTACAAGCTGTTGAATACACAAGTTATACCCTAACAAATGCTTATACTTTTTATTACCATAAAAAACTTAGAACTAATTTGTACGTGTTATGAATAGTATTTTCTATATGCATAATTTTACATGTTATGAATACTATTTTCTATGTTTTTACAAGTTGTTTCTTTGTGATCGTGGGAGCGGCACACAACCTGAAAGGATGAGCCGGTGATTGATCTTGACACCCAAACATGTAATATTATATAACTTCATATAGAGATATATGCTCTTTGTTAACTTATATATATATGTGCACACACACACACACACACATTATTGCTAACATTTATTTCTAACAAAGTTCACGTTGGATCTTCATCATCCCAACGAAATCCTTAATGTCATACCATCTACCGAGGTTATGATGGATGACAAAAGTGATCCTTGAGTTGATAATTATTGATTTATTAAAATGTATTATTTTTTAATGAATGAATATAAAATGACATGCATTAATCATTTTAAGTTTTCATCCCTGTATGCATTAATAATAAAATTAGCGAGAACGTAGGTTGTCCTCATTGGAAGGATATTTTGTTGCCTTATTGGGATGACATGTATAAGCATTTAAGATAACTTTATTGTATTTTCATTTTTAATTTGTTTACAAACTAATACCAGATATTTTTTTAGGCAAAGTATAAATGGGAGGAAGGCCGCTCTGATGCTGTAGTATGGAAGGTATTAAATATTGTAGCTTCTACTCGACTTAGAAAAGTGTTATTCAACTATCATCGAGATTCAAGACTTTCCAACAATGACAATATTCTTGAAGCGAAGGACAAGACTATTTCATATATATCAAAAAAAAAATTTGGTCTCCTCTTTGTGAAAATTGATAATTAATTTTTAAATAATGTTTATTTTTCCAACACTTACCATTTTCCATACAAAGTTCACCCGAATATCAAGATAAGTCAACAAGTGACAAAAATAATAGATTGTCTAAATCAGATGTCGCACATCATTGCGGAGGCTCCATTGAGCTTATAGAGTATAAACGAAAAATGATATTTTTTTTTCAAAGTTTCATAATTTTAGTTCTTATTATAAAATAATTTAATTAAATTGTCTAATATGTGATGGATGTAGGAGTTATCGAGCGATGACAATATTAACTTTCGAAAAATGTAGAAAGAAGTTTACACGAACAAGAAAATAAATTAATTCATCTTGGAGGAAGCATAAAGAGTTGTAGTATATTTTCATGAACACTCATTTCAAATATTTCTTCTCAAGTCTTTTGTATGACGATAACTATTATATAATTTGTTGATGGCGGAAAAGTACTGGGGGTTGATGAATATCCCGAAGTCGATGAGGGGGTATGGAAAAAGTTGAAGGACTCATTAAGGAGGGATGAATTTGTGGCTTAGGTAGATTGAGTTCACAATTGAGTGCTTCTTCTGCCACTAGTCCTTCGTGCCGTTCGATCACTGCAATCGCTCCTACGACTATGAGTGAGTTGCGGGAGCTTGTGGAGAGGCCGTGGATGATAGGATTAGGTCGTTAATATTGGAGGTATTGAGTTTGATTCGCGACAAATCTAATCCTCACAATTCTCCTTCTGATGATTAGATTGTTAGTGTTTGACTTTGGAAGATTAAACTTTGTTGTATTAGGAATTTGACATACTTTGAAACTTGTATTATGATGTGAATACTTCTCGACTTTTAAAATTTTTTATTTATTGTGTTTGCATGGATGTGATGATAATATGTGTTGTATATAAAATTTTACGTACAAAATGATTAGATTTTTTTCTAATTTAAGATTAGGGACGGATTGGCACGATATGTCAAAAAAAATAGTTCAATAATTTGTGGCGATGTAGCAATCATTCACCAAAGACTTAGTGACATATTTATTCGATAATTAGCGATGATTTAACAACAAACTGACAATGATTTACTGATAGTTGCATTAGCGAGACATGACGGACGACTTAACGGCAAAAAAATTGTTGCTATTAGCGACTATTAATCAACAATGATTTTTTTTCATGGCTAGAGCATTGCTATCAAATCGTTAAATATAATAGCAACGTAGTAAAAGACGATCCAGCGATCGGTCTCTAAAATGTATTAATCTTTTAGTGTAAAGTAGACTAATGAAGTTAGTGGTATGCAAAAATGATTGAAATACAACCATAAGGAGACTTCTATGGCTTTTGTTGATTGACAATGTATGTAATATTTTAAAATACGGACATGAGTAGTTTAGAAACAAGTTGACTATTTACGATACCAGCGGCTGCAACCCTATACTCAAGGTCCAATAGCTACTGCAATGGTCATCTTTCTCATAGGAACTATAAAAGAAATTAGTCAGTCAACATTTAAAGTTAATTTTCCGCTCCTCCTTATGATTGCTATACATTTAGTGTTAATTCAAGGATTTCCACCCTTGAGTTTAGAAGTAACAAGTGTTGGGCAACAACGAGTGTAGGTCATAGGGTTAGCTAGAGTTGTGGTTTCTCAGTGTCTTTCCCTTATGGTGCAAAAGATCCTATGTCAGTGATTGGGTGTATCTCTGGAAGGATACAACCCGATCGAGCGTGGATGTAGGCCTCCTAATAAGTCGAATCATAAAAAAATCGCATGTGTTGTGTGTTTGTTTCTGCGATTGTGTATGAGCGGTTGAAAGGAGAGTTACTTGGGACTAGCTAAACAAAGTATAGATAACGAGGCTGAATCTTTCTTTGGGATTTTCATGTTCGGATCAGGAAACTTGTTAACATCAGGTACGTACTTGGATCGTTCTATTAGTTGCTCTACCTTGTGTCACTTTAACAAGAGTTGTAATTCAGTAATTAAACATATTTATTGCATTATTCATTTTTTTTACTGAGTTTGCATTTTCTGAGCCAATATAAGACAAAAATGGAATGACAAGAGTACTTTCAAATCCCAACTGACAATGTAACAAGTTCTTATGCCTACTTGTCACCTGATAAGTGGGTCTATCATTTGAGGGGTAATACCATTGATTTGATTTCTCTCTATTGCATTTTCTATGATATTTTTAGTTTAATCTTTCGATCTAATGAGATTTTGATCCTCACGTGTTATTAGAGAAGCTGAGATATTAACGTTTATGGGAAGATTGGCCTTTTGGTAGTTGATTTTGGCAATTGATGTTAAAGGGCAACGAAGCATGTGGAAGAACTTGAGTCCTGAGTCGGCTTGTTAGTTAAGAATGTAATAGATGAATATTAACTAATATCCTTTAGTTGCTAGTCTTGGATTTTATAAGACAACCATTTGGATTGTAATGGAAGGACGGGCCACCCCCGTTGATGACCGCTCATCCACCAAAGGCTTTGAATTATTTTGATGTAAAAGCTCGTCCTTGACCATCAACTTTTTCTTCCCTTTGCGTCATTTTAACTATCAAAAACTTCATTCAGTTGGGATCTCCTTTAGAGCTCCTCTCAGCCCCCAAACGCCAAGACCCACAGGTCTATCTTAACCACGCACAGAGAGAGAGAGAGAGAGAGAGAGAGAGAGAGAGATGGAAGAGAGGCGCTTGGATCTGGTTCTGGTTCCGTCGGGGCTCTTGTTGATGGCCTGCTACCACTTGTGGCTCCTGTACGCTGTGCTGCACAATCCCAAGAGCACCGTAATCGGCCTCAACGCAGAAGCCCGGCGGCGTTGGATCAAAGCCATGATGGCTGTAAGTTTATCTTCTCCCTCGTCTTTCTTGACATCTTTTCTTTTCTTGGACATACTATTCATGTGATCAACGTGATTCTGATTCATAAGGTATAATTTAATGGTTAAACATTCTTGAGGAGGAAAGGAAACCAGTGATTCACAATTTTTAAGTTTTCTTATAAAGAAATTTCGAGTTGACACATTTTAAGATTATCTGTTTGCCATTTTGCCAAGAGCAAAAGATAATATCTTAATTTGATGACAACGTTTTTTCTTAAATAGGCCACAATTTGTATGAATTAGTCTTACGATAATATTTTTTATTTATGTTCATAATTCATATCGACGGAGACCTATGGTTTGCATTCGGAAAATAAGTGCATATAATATTACATTAATGCATTAATT
This sequence comes from Pontederia paniculata, assembly GCA_001647135.1. Classification (NCBI taxonomy): domain Eukaryota; kingdom Viridiplantae; phylum Streptophyta; class Magnoliopsida; order Commelinales; family Pontederiaceae; genus Pontederia; species Pontederia paniculata. Next base: position 17,323 of record LTAE01008910.1, read on the forward strand.
AGGATTTGTAGTCAGTTGACTTGAAATATATCGTTACGATCTTATCAATATCTTAGTGTCCACATCATATACCTACGTGTCCAAGTTAGTAGTATGATTTTAGAGTATTCTTAATTGCATACAAGCTTGACCTGAGTTTTTGTAAGCAAAATTCGTCCAAAAGCATCAGCTTTTGTTAGCTTTAATAGGCATCATCAATTGGGAGATGGATGAAAATATAATTCTTGTATGTGTAACTTTATAATTAATCAATATTCTCTCTTTTTTTTCTTTAGAAAAAAGAGGCTAATCGATTTAGTATAAGGAAACAAGTGATTTCTATATATATTGCAGGATAAAGACAGAAGAAAAAAATGTTAGTCGATATTCATATTTCCTTTACAGAATATATTGTGTAATATCTATTGTTGGATGGAATATAGATGTTACCCCAATATCATATAACATATATTTTAAATGCGTAAACGCTCTAATTATTCCCGTGGCAATAAGCCAAAATAGTGACTGTTGCCTGTGATATAGTACATCCTCCATTTTATGACAGAGCGGCAAAGACTATAAATCGCGCCACCTAATTAAGAACTAGACTAATGAACATTTTGTCTAGCTATTGCTTGTAAAATAAAGAAGTGTGTACTCGTTGTCCTAATATTACTTTCGCAAGTAGTTTCATCCATCATAAAATGATGAATAATTTGAAACAACATAAATTAATCGGAGCTAATATTTTAAAAACTATGCTGGCAAAAAAAACTACCTTAATATTTATTTGCAACGCCACAAAATTTGATTTTCGCCGCCTAGAGAATTCTCCTCTCCTAAGCACTACTGCTATACATTTTTTGACCATTATGTCGGTCAAGATTGATCAATAATTGTGACATATCAGCAGAAGCGTAAGAATAATATAAATGAAAGGTAATTATAATAAATGAGGAAGCTAATAGTACAAACTAATATAATCATTTTCAACGTATGTTATGACTCAAACATACATACTCCAGATAGCATCCCAAGTGATACTTTATTAAACTTAATGTCAAACATAAGAGACATCACACCTAATATCATAAAATAATTCCTTACCATATGCAACAACAACTCGAGTTTCATCACCGCACACACTATCAACCAATCTAGTAAGAAAATCAAGTACCCTGATCCTCTTCTCTATTACTTTTTCAAAAACTTTTGTGACAATGAGTATGGATTATTCATATTGGAATAAATATAACATTTTCTTTATTAAACAATAATCAATATAATGATAAAATGATTGTATCTAGATAGATGAATGGCATAATTTCATCAATTAATCAGTAGTTCATTGGAGTACCATACAATCAACGTTAAATGTTATAGATAACTATAAGAATCAATAGTCCAAAATTGATTTTTTTAACATCAATGATCAATAGAAGAACATTGGTTGCCCCTTTCACATATTAAGATGGATGAGGCCTGCCCTGCCCATTTATAGATTCAAATGGATATGTCCGCCTTGATCATTTTAGATTAATATTGATGACCCGTGCAGAGTAGAATTCGCCCAACTTTGATGCCCTGCCTATGTGGCATCGATGCCCTTCCAGTCTGGTGGCACGTGCCCATGTAGAGCCATCCCACGCGGTGGTGTGCATGCTATTTGTGTGGCACTGCACTCCTATGTGGCAGTGACACCCTGCTTGTCTTGTGCCACACGCCCATGCAATTCCCACCCACGTGGCAGCATGCACTTGTGCGATGATGACGGTGGTAGCTGTTTGTGTGGCAAGACACATCCATGTGGCAGCGGCGCCTTGCCTATTCGGCATTGCATGACAATGCCACACCTCCCTGTGCTGGTGCATTATGTTGAATTTAGGATCCCGAGAATGTTTTGAATGATCACAAATTTGTAAGTGAACTCAACCTGTACTGATGAACTTGTCGAGCTGATTTCTATAACAGGATACATTCAAGTTCATAGTAGTGGTCGACCTAAGCTGAAGGAATGGACGACCAGTGCACACGTAATTTATATCAAAAGAGCTACATGTGTGCAGTGGGCGTCCTAAGTATATGAAGCGGTCGACCAACATCAGAGGGAGAGAACATGTGATGAGGAGCAGCAGAGAATAAACGGTCGACCAAAGAAGTAAAGAGGGCGACTGATAATGGAGGAGTGTACATGAAGATGGATTAGAGGTAGACCGATCGATCAGATATGAAGAGATGGACGACCGGGGAAAAAGGTGTAACTGAGGAGTTCGCCTGGTGATTGATGAATGGGCGACCCCAACACAACAACTTCCAATACAAAGTTGGGGAGCGGTCGTCCGGAGGGCTC
>LTAE01008911.1:0-13706 GCA_001647135.1 Pontederia paniculata
GTAGGGAGCCTTCGCCCTTGAAGAAGGAGTTAGTGATCTCCGGAGATCTCAAGTGCGAGAAGACCGGAGCGGGGACGTAGGCCTGGAAGTTTGGTCGAACCTCGTCAACAAACCTTGTGTTTGTGTGCTTTTTTGTTTCCTCTGCTCTCTCTCACTCTATCTGTTGTGCTCTTGAATTTATGTGCTTCCGCTAAGTGTAATCTAACTAATCTAGCACAACTAAAGTAGCAAAAAGTTTATATACCAATTCCCCCTCCTCTTGGTGCCATCCAGATCCTACAATTCTTTGAGTTTAATGAGGATCTTGTTGCCTTGAAAGAGGAATTCATGAACTTTAAAGTCGACCAAGAGTTTAATGCATGTTGAGTTTTCACCCTGAGGTACCTATAACCCTAGATGGATTCGGAATAATAGAACATTCATCTCATATAAATTATCGTACCATTTACATCTTGACTTCTTTAGCATAATGTTCATCATAATTAGTGTCTTTTGATAGTAATAGTATTTTTCACATCTAACATTAATAATTTAGATAACACATTGAAACTTATAATTATGAGTATTAAAAGAGCAAAAATCTTAAACACAATCCCTACTAATAATTTATCCATTCGAGGACAAATCTCTAAAATAAAAAAAAATCCATATGGAGTGGATCAAACTCCAATTACATGGTTGATAAACATTTTTCAAATGTTGCCCTAATTCTAGAATCATTTATAACATGACTATGTTAGTTAATATTATTATAATAAAACTAATAACGAAGAACATAGACTAATAACCAACTCAATAGTTTCATCTTCTAAGAAAACTCATTTATTTCATAATACAAATTGGAACTATATCATCCTACCACATAGTAGCATATGATTCATTGGTTGAGTAGTTGATACACATACCCTGAATCAACATTTTACTTGATAATCATCATACTATCATGTTCATAAATAAGAATGTGATGGAACAACTTTGCCATTCTTTTATAAGTTGTAGCAAACCGGCGTAAGTCAAAACCTAGAAACCGAAAAAACCTATTCGACCCGTAGAATCCAACCCGAAAAAATGGCTAATTTGGACCCCGAATATAAATTAGGATGATTTTTTTCTTTTTTAAAAAAAAACCACCCATTTAAACTAGGGGCCCTAACAAAAAAACCTAAGGGGCACTACCCAACCTATTTTTTTATAAAATATTTAGTATTCTTATTACAATCTTAATTATTTTTCCCTCAACTAATCAACTTCAAACTTTCCTCACGTGAGCTACCTCCCTCCCTTTACAGCAAACCGTAACTTGCTCTAGTATGTCCCTCTTTCTTGTCATATCTCTCTTCTTTTCTCCACCTTGAATGTCTCTCATCTCTACCACAAGGAGGACTATCTCTGCCTCAACATCTAGCATCTCTTCCAACTAGTGGCTCTCTGCTCATCTCGTTGGAGGCAGTAGCAAAAAAAAAAATAGCATAATCTCACCGGTTTTACTCCATGACTTAAATTGAATTTGGAGGTTCAAATTTGAGATCTCCTAGTATTATTTACATAAATACTTCTTTTGTAATATTTTTCTATTTGTTGAATATATTTTAAACATATAGAATGATTATTTCTTATATTTCTTGTTTGTTAATTTACTTTATTCTTTTTGTTGTACCTGAATCAAGGGACAATAATCATGGATTCACAAGCTAATGCTGGAACGAGAAGTGATACATCACCTAGGCACCCGAGAATAGAGTTCGGGGTCTCACAATCATCAACAGATGTACTAGCTTCTTTAGGTACTTCGAACACATTGGATAAACCTCCTAATTCCTCTAAATCAAAAAGAGATGATGCCATTGGTCGTTGTAGTGATAGAAAGACATGCCCTAGTGTGTGGAAAAATTTACTCGATGTAAGAGGGATCCAAATTATGCTATATATCATTATTGCAAAAAATGTTATGCATGTGCTGTTGAAAATGGAATTAGCTCATTACATGGTCATTTCAGTCAATGGCGGAGCCACGTGCCTGCATGTGCCTACACGTGCAGGCACTGGCAGCGTATAAATAATATTTTGATATACTTGGAGATGATAAACCTACTACTGTGTTGGTAACTTGTCCTGCTTGTGGATTCACCAGCGCGTTCGAACCACGGTCTTGGCCCTTTTTTTTCACTTGGCACTTTATATTACTATTTAATTAATGAAGATACATTTTAAAGCCCAATTAATATTAACTTAATCAAATTTATTAATTTCTTTTAAGTCCAAAATTTCTAATCTTGTACTATTAATCTATATATAGTTTGAAAAAAAATATTTATTCCAATAGATTTTTAATTTCTTTAGTCTTTTGCCCTTGTCCTATTTTTTCTTCCTTCAAAAAAAATTTCTTGTCTACCGAGGTATATCTATTAATTTTTGTGTGTTTAACTTATTTATTTTATAATTATTTTTTCTTCATCATATAATTTTGAGTTTAGCTATTTTTATGATGCCTTAATTTTCTCTTTTTTTCACATCTGAACTTGGCACTTTATGTTGCTCATTGATTTTTAATTTAATTAATGAAAATATGTTCTAAAGCTCAATTAATATTTAATTTAATCAATTATGTTAGTTTACTAACTTCTTCTAATTATCAAACTATATTCATGAGTCCCATAATTTTAATGTCTTATATTATTAATCCATAGTCTAAAAGAATATTTATGTCATATTTTTAGTTTTTGTCCTTAGCTCCTTCCTTTCTTGGCCCTTCAAGTACATTTATGAAATTTTATATATTGTTTTGTTGTGTGTTTAACTTATTTATTACACAATTATTTTTCTTTCTTTTCTCTTATCATAATTCATCAATACTATATGTTATATAATATTTTGTGTATAACTATTTTTTTATAAATGTTATATAAAATTTTATTATATTAGAAAAATAAGTATTCATTTGGATAATTAGGCATATACATATATATATATATGTATAAATATATATATATATATATGTATGTATGTATGTATGTATGTATGTATGTATGTATGTATGCATATATGTATGTAAAGGTTCTGTATATTTTACCTTGAAATTTATCTTAGTATTTTTATCATGAAAAAAATGAATTTGAAGTATAAAATGAATAATTTCAATATAAGTTGACAATCTTTAAAATGTTGTCCTCTAATTGTGAACCCACTACAAATCGTTTCTGGCTCCGCCACTGATCTCAGTCGTTGCAAGTGGAGCCCATTGCACAAAGATAAGAAACAAAGATTTCTTTTATTTCAGTTAGAACAAAAAAGTAATAGCTCAGATGGTGCATGTCAATTTGACGAGGGGGTTGCTCGAAAAGAACTTGCTAGGTTGATTATTAGCATGGAATTGCCTTCGTTTTGTGGAACATGAAACATTTAATCATTATGTTTGTATGTTGCAACAAAAAACATCAATTCCTTCACGAGTGACTGTTGCAAAAAATTGTTATGGCTTGTATTTAGATGAAAAGACAAAGTTGAAGCAATATTTCTCTAAGACTTCCATAAGAGTTACCTTGATCACATACACTTGGACTTCTTGTCAAAACTTGAATTATATGTGCCTTACAGCTCACCACATTGAAGACCAATGGGATCTGCAAAAGAAAATATTGAACTTTTGTCAAATTTCTGGTCATACAGGTGAAGTCATTGGGAAAATTGTTCAACAATGTTTGGCTGAATGGAATATCACTAAGATTTTTACTATAACGGTTGATAATGCAAGTGCTAATGACATTGAAATTCAGTATCTTACGAAAAAAATATCAATATTGGAATACTCTTATTTTAAAAGGGGAGTTTCTTCATATGAGATGTTGTGCTCATATTATGAATTTCAAAGACAGTTTAAAAGAATTAGATGATGCAATTTTTTGAATTCGCTCGGCAGTTCGCTACGTGAGGGGTTCTCCTGCTAGGTTGCAAATATTTAAGACTTGTGTAGAACAAGAGAAGCTTGAATACGAGACTTCAATGTGCCTAGATGTTGAGACCCGATGGAATTCCACATACTTGATGTTAAAGTCAGTTGTTAAGCATCGTAAATCATTTGAGTTGTTAGATCTTCAAGTCAAGATAATAAATTTAAAGAAGAGTTAACGAGAGAGAAAATGAGAGGAGTCCCTACTGATGATGATTGGAATTATGCTATTGTTGTTTTACCATTTTTAAAGATTTTCTATGATGCAACTAAAGTCATGTCTGGTTCTTCCCATGTCACTAGCAACCAATATATGAAGGAAGTATGGCAAATTTGTTTGAAGATTTGGCAATTTTATAGGCACGACAATTATAATATATCTTCCATGACTGAAGAAATGAAAAGGAAGTATGATAAATACTGAGGGAACATAAAAAATATTAATTTAATGTTATTTATAGCAGTGGTGCTTGACCCAAGGCATAACTGGAAATATGTTGAGTGGGTAATTTTAAGATGTAATATGAAGCCCCTCAAGCAAATGAATTGAGGGAAAAGTTGAAAAAAACCTTGGTAGCAGTGTTTGAACAATATAGCAACATGGAAAAGTGCAAAGAACACAAGACATTATCAATAGAAAATATCAACAATTTTGAATCATCTAACAAGTTCAGTGAAACTGATTTCTGACTCAAATATTTATGACTCGTACTGGAATGCAACACCATGAGGAAAAAAGTGAGTTAGACAAGTATTTGAGTAAAGATATTGATTCTTACACCAATGAATTTGATATCTTAGGTTGGTGGAGTATTAGTTATCATAGGTATCATATTCTCTCTTTGATAGCTCGAGATGTTTTGGCCATTTCTGTTACTATTGTAGCTTTAGAGAGTGCTTTTAACACCGGAGGTCGAGTCTTGGATCCCTTTCGTAGTTCACTTAGTCCGAATGTGGTTGAAGCCCTTTATTTGTACGCAAGATTGGCTAAGACACTTGTCAAATTTCTTAGATTTGAAAGAATATCTCGATGAATTCGATATCTTTGAAGGTACAATTAATTGTATATTTTTTTCAGAATATTTATGTCAATACTAAATATTGAGAATATTAATTTTTTTGTGTGCAGATAATTCAATTGTGGAGCGAACAATGATTGATGTTGATGATTGAGTTACAAAAACTAGTTGAGTTTTTATTGTGTTTATTTTATTTTTCAACTAAATCACTATGCTTTATAAATATTACTTTGTAAAAAAATAATGCCACTGATCTCTTATGCAATAATATTTATATGATGGTCAAGAAAAGAATGATTCACTTGGGTCAAAAAATAGAAGTGGCACTAGTAATTTATCAAGATGCCTTAGACACTTGAGTCAATGTATAAGATCTATAATATTTTCATTTGGTTACACATAGAAGAGTGTTTGCACATGTATAGGGTTCAATTCAGGTTCCATGTAACATTTTTATCATGGCTAAATCATGATGAATCCTTGGATCCATCCAATGCATGTTATTTTTGTAGGTTTCAAAGAAGAACGCCGAAGTCAAAAGCATTGAACAATAAGATCTTGTTTATTATTTTTTATTTTTGCAAGTGTAGATGCTATAAGAACATGCAATTTTTCTTTATAATTTAACAAATCCTTGATTTTTATTTTCTTTATGGGCTAACTGAGTATATGATGAGCAATGAAAACTATGATGTGATCTGCAGTTCTGAAAGAGGATGTGGAAGACTCAAAATATTTTGGTGTAGTCGAAAGACGAATTGTAATTGAATTTTAATATTTTGATATACTTGGATAGTTGGATTGAGATATCTTGATATAGTATACATATTTGATGTAAAAGTTGGGATATTGGATTTCTAATTGTGATGTGGTTAAATTGAAATTTTGAATTTTGAATTTCAATTGTTTAAATAGACTCCCAAGTATTTAACAAAATGAAAGTGATGTTATTACTTTTTTTAAATATTATTATTTTAAACTAGGCCTCAACTTGAAAAAACCGCAACCGCCTAGGTCAATTTTTTTTCTCCTTAAAAGATTTTTGGGTGGTTTCTTGCGTCTTAAAAAAATCACCCAAAATTTATAGGTTTATTATTTTTTTGAAAAAAAAAACCACCCGACCCAAACCATTTTCACCACTACTAATCATCCATGCTTGTACAGTCACGTCCGTTTGGGGTTTCTCTGCTGATAGCCGGTTATGATGAGCACGGGCCAAGCTTGTAGTCCTTTTGCTTTTGTCTAATGAATTTTCTCAATTAATCATGGATGTTTTGTACTCATTTTATAAACGCCCCCAAAATCACACCTTGTCACCTGGCAAAATGTGCATCTTGAAAACGCCACCACACGATATCATTACCTTTGGTTTGATCATTTGATTAGTCAACCTAGAGCCACATCATATATACACAATATCTGAAAACTAAACATCTCTAGCATATAGAAAATACTAATAAGTTTATTACATCAATTCCAAAAGATGACTAAAATCCATCGATAGACCATAATAGAATACTAAACGATAGAGTTCAACATCCTCTCTATTTCATAGAAGACTCCAAACTAGACCAATGACACCTTAATCAGGATCTTATGTCATGTGCAAGTTGATCATCACAGACTTTATCATCATTCATGCCACCATTCCTACTTAGCATTCGGGTTGCCTACAAAATTATAATCAGCAGGGGAGATAAAACCTCCCGTGAGCAATGACGCCCAATATGTAATAAGATCATAATAAAGAATAATAATCCGGATAATTAAACAATTTCTTTTTTCTTTCATAATCAATAATTCATCAATGCAATTCAATTCTTTCATCTTTGATCTTTCTTCTTCCCATTTTCAATCAATCAATTCCAATCGATCTTTTTTAATTAATTATTTTCAATTATTAGTACATGAAGATTCCAGCGACCCAAAGCCAATATGGCTAGCTAGGCCATGGGTCAACCCGAGACCCGTCAATAACAATAACAATCAGACCTAGAGAGAGCATCAATAACCCTTAGGGTATTAAAGACTACCCTCTTTATCAATAACCGTGGACACCAATAACCCTTATAGGATTAAAGCATGTCCACTTGCAGTAACTCAGAACACAGATAATCCTTATAATATTAAAGCATGTTCTCCAAGTCCACTGGGGCCTTCCTCTTCATGCATCCATTTCAATCACAAATATTTGCATCTTTTATCTTACAATTACCTATTAAGCTAAATTCACGAGAAAGACTATTAAACCTACCTCAATTAGATTAAATCAATCACTTGCAATATTCTTCTTAAATCCTTATCATAAACCCTAGGTTTTACATATCATACAATTATCATTAAAATTATTAATAAAATTATTAATAAAATATAGGTACGATTAAAAAGCTTTGCCCTGGAAATTATTCTTTCCCGTGACTCACATTCATTTAGGGGGCGTTTCTCTCCCGGTAATCTTTGTAGATTACTGATAATCTAAACTTAAAATTACCTGGACTCACCAGATTATCATGTTTACTTATTTTAATTCGTAGGCAATCTGGATTGCCTAGCAATGCAGATTGCCTATGAAGTGGTAATCCACATTACCTATGAGAGGGGTGTCTATCCAAATTACCACCCAAGTGGTAATCTTATTTATATTAGTTTCCCAATTCACCCTTTTAAATCTTCCATAAATAAAACATAACACAATAATAAATCATCATCTAATAATAACAACACAGATAATAATAATAATAATAATAATAATAATAATATTAATAGTAATAATAATTATTTTATTATTATTTTAATTTGAAGGGTATTAATTATTTCAATTCATTAATTTGTGAGTTCATAATTTAAGTTGATAAATTTTAATTCAATAATACAAATTTTTTAACTTAATAGTATTTATGAAGGGTATTTTGGTAAATTAATGTATATTATTTAGTAATTATTTATATAAGTAAATATGATAATCTGAATTATCACTTGGATTACTTATATATAGTAAACAAGGTAATGCACATTACTGATAATTTAATAGGTGATAATCTTTCTGTTAAGTAATGTAAATTACCAGTAATATTAAGAGGTAATGCAGTAAACGCCTCCTTAATTTCAGAACATTAGTTCATGCAATTGCCATACCTGATGTGATAATAACAGGTATAGTTAAAAAAAGTCAACATTTAATAATTACACTTGGATAACATCGTATAATTTATATCATGATACATTTATATAATAATTATACATATGAATCCTATCCATCTACTTTTTTTTAACCAGCATGACTAGGTGAAATCTAATTTAGTTAATATATAATATATAGTTCATATGCATCCATTTATCCGTATGTATATATATATATATTATATAAATATAATATAAGTTACTTCAACCAACAAGTTTCGTCGGTTCGTGCGGCATGATTTCTTATTTTTTATTTATTAATTATGCACCTTTGATGAGACAATTTTTACAAATTAATTTTAACCTCTCGCCTAATCAAAATTCAAGGTAACATGATTGCACTCAATTTTTCCCCGAACAAAAAGAGAAATTAATCTAGAATTTACTAATTAAAGATATATAAAAAAATAGATCACGAGAATTTTGTCTTGTTATTTAGAACTTGACCTTTAAATCTAAACTTGATTCAAATTTATCATACTATCCCATATGATGAATCTTATATTTGATTCTTCTAATTACATATCTTTTTACGTTTGGAATTTCTCCTCGTTTGTTTTTTGTATTCTAGTTGTTCTCGCTCTCATCCTCTTGCGATTCACGTATCGTTCTCCTTCATGTGTTCATTTGCATCTTTGTGTGAGAAGAAAAAGAAGAGGGAGAAGCTTTGCTTGACGGCTAGAGTCTTTTTATGATAGGAATTTTCTATCTAGTTATTTATTTATAGGAATTCTTCAAAGTTTTATAAAATTTTAAATGACTAGAACTTTATTATTAAATATGAAAAATCTAAATTAAATTAACTAGGATAATTTTTAATTAATTAAAAATTTCGATCGTTACACCTTTATTGTCTTGTACTCCTTTAACATTATGCATTTATGCGACTCAGATAAAAAAAATAATTGGCTTGCCACTAACGTGTTCTTTTCTTATCAGTAAATACAATAATAGATGGTCAAATTTCTATTTATTCGTCGTGGATGCTGGATGCAATTCAGACTTTTTTAGAAATGATGGCTTTGGAATTTTTGTAGTGAATTTGCTAGAGTGATTGTAACCATCATGCGACATTGAATATCATTTGCAAATTGCGGCTCATGGTCACAGATCATCTTGTGGCTTATAGACAGCTTGGGGCTTCCTTGACACCTTTTAGACCTAAAAAGTAGTCGATTGTAGTGCTGCAGTTGCCTTTTGTATATCATTGTTTTTCGCACCACATAACCTAGTAATATCTCTGTAATATTCTCGTATGTCATTTGATATTCCAGAAGCCTTGCCTAGCCTGCTTCATATATCTTATTAGTAAAGAGTATTCTATGGAGGAATTTGATTGGTAGATTGTAATTTTATGTCGGAGAAATCTTTTCAAACATTTCTTATACATAAATGAATATTGCTTCAGATACTATACAGATCCGTCTGGGACATTCTGGCAGTGCAATGACAAAGGTATAGGTTCAGGCTCTGAAGGAGCTGACAACTCTCTTCAGGAGGAGTACAAACAAGGTATCTGCAAGTGTGCTATTGTTTACCAAGTTCAGTTCAATCATGCACTTTTTGGGAAATATTCATCAATATTCTTGTTCAGGATTTGACTCTCCAAGAGGCCGAAACAATTGTTTTGTCCATTTTGAAACAGGTTAGAGATGGATGACAACAGTGGTTGGTGGAATTTCCGATAGTGTTTTTGGAGTAAGGCTAAATATTAACTTCATTAATCTAGTTTCATCTTTTGAGATGTAAAATCCAAGGATGATGGGTGTTTTTCTAGACTGAAAAGGATGGTCTACCAATGGGTGTTAATAGAATGAAAAGAAAGTTTGGAATGACTAGTTAAATTTACTAAGTTTTAAGCCCCTTGGGCGTCCTCATTTCGATTTGTAGTATTCTATTGAAGATTTAGTAATGTGCTTCTAGTTTCTAAGTTATTTCTCCTAAGTGCATATTGATGAACTTATTTTTTTTCCAAGGTATTTTGTATTCGTTGCTTTGTTGTGATATTTAACTATCTTGTCTGTGCTTTTTTTTTTTCATCTGTGCTCGTTAATCTTGCATAAATCTGTGCAAGTTTTGAAGAGTTAAATCATCTTTCTTGTATTGCCTTTTCTTGAGTCATGTATTTTGTGCAACAAGGCAATAGCCGTAAGGTCGAAATATTACGCATGTATATGGCTGACCTTATGGTAATAAAAGTTAAATCAATCTTAATTAGTCCACCATCAATACTTCGATACTAAATCCAGTTGCTACTGTTTCATGAATCATGTTTCAAGCGTAATTGTTTCATCTGGGCTTCCGAGTTTGACTTTAATTTATGTTGTAAATTGATTGATATGTTTGAAAGCGTAACTGGTAAAATTTTTCGCACCCCTTTATTATTTTTTTTTTCTATTCGAACTATACTTGTAAATTTATAATTTTATCCAGTGTATCAATTTCCAAGTCAAATTAAAGGATGAAAAATGGAGTCAGCTCTTATTTATTTAACACCCCTAGACTATAAATTTATCATGACAAGTCTTTCATATTATTTCAACTTATTGATTTAATAATAATATTAATAATAATAATAATAATAATAATAATAATAATAATAATAATAATAATAATAATAATAATAATATCTCATGATTATTAAGTATACTAGTTTATTAACTCATTCGATGCATGGATATTATTCAAATAATTAAATAATATAATTTATATATATATTTGAGAAGTTATTTTGAAATAAAATGGAGGATATTAAATTATTAACTACCAAGAAGATTGCAAAAGAAAATTTATAAAATATCGTTGTAAAGATGAAATTCTTAGTTTAGACTTTTGTGTTAGAACTTAGATTGCATTACAATTTAACAGTTATTATTATCATGATAATCAATTTACAATTTAAATATTTTTTTATACGTAGTTTGTTTTATTTGTCTTTACGTTACCTCTTCTTATAAATTTCACCTTTTCTTATATACTTAGAATGAATTTTAAAGTTTAAATCTGTAATAAACAAAGGGTTATGACAATCATGTATTATCTAAATTTTTTTTTTGAAGCCTAATAATCAAATTTTCTTTTATCTAAAAACTTCTATAAATATTATAAATCATTTGAAAATAATCTTGAAGTTGTATCTTTAACATCAAGACGCTATCTAAATATATGCTACACCCACATTGCCTTCATAAAAAAATATTTTGACTATTTTTTTCTTTATTATGATTAATATTTTAAATTATTTGAATATATAAATTATATTACTCTGTGCCCAGCCAAAATTAAATGCGTCAGATGAAACTTGAAATGCTAAATTTATTTCTATTAAAATTTATTTAATTGAGTCAAGACTTCTAAATTTAGTCAATTTATTTTTTAATTAATCTTATTTATTTTTTCACAAAATTTTTAGAACTTGTATAAATAATACATATTAGAAATTTGAAAGTTTCAAACAGATAATTAAAATACTAATTATGTGAATTAGTTTTTTTCACTAATTTGATTGTGAATACTTCTTAATTTACTTTTTTAAAATAATTATTTTGTCTTTGTCCATCTATGTATATTATTTTCCTGAGAAAATCAATTCCAAAATTTAATAAAATATTTTTTAAAATAATTATCAGATAATTTTTAAAATAATTATTTGTATTATTCTTTCTATCATTTTTTTTACCAAATCTTTTTAATTTATTTGTATTAAGAATCTTTTAGAATCTTTATTTAGTGTTTTCTTTTCTAATTTTTATCCTTATAAATTTCGCATCCATTTATTAAAAATAAATTTAAAAATCTATTATTTATAACAATGCTCTACGCACTCATCTATATAGATATAAAATATTTAAAATAATAAATTAAATTAGATGCTATTCACTAACTTACTTTTACTGATATTGAATTATATATTTAGCATACAATAAAATGCTATTTTGTTAATAATTATAGAATAAAATTTCAAGAAAATTAAAAAAATAATTTTCTAAAACCTAGCATGCCATNTTTAAATATTTTTTTATACGTAGTTTGTTTTATTTGTCTTTACGTTACCTCTTCTTATAAATTTCACCTTTTCTTATATACTTAGAATGAATTTTAAAGTTTAAATCTGTAATAAACAAAGGGTTATGACAATCATGTATTATCTAAATTTTTTTTTTGAAGCCTAATAATCAAATTTTCTTTTATCTAAAAACTTCTATAAATATTATAAATCATTTGAAAATAATCTTGAAGTTGTATCTTTAACATCAAGACGCTATCTAAATATATGCTACACCCACATTGCCTTCATAAAAAAATATTTTGACTATTTTTTTCTTTATTATGATTAATATTTTAAATTATTTGAATATATAAATTATATTACTCTGTGCCCAGCCAAAATTAAATGCGTCAGATGAAACTTGAAATGCTAAATTTATTTCTATTAAAATTTATTTAATTGAGTCAAGACTTCTAAATTTAGTCAATTTATTTTTTAATTAATCTTATTTATTTTTTCACAAAATTTTTAGAACTTGTATAAATAATACATATTAGAAATTTGAAAGTTTCAAACAGATAATTAAAATACTAATTATGTGAATTAGTTTTTTTCACTAATTTGATTGTGAATACTTCTTAATTTACTTTTTTAAAATAATTATTTTGTCTTTGTCCATCTATGTATATTATTTTCCTGAGAAAATCAATTCCAAAATTTAATAAAATATCTTTTAAAATAATTATCAGATAATTTTTAAAATAATTATTTGTATTATTCTTTCTATCATTTTTTTTACCAAATCTTTTTAATTTATTTGTATTAAGAATCTTTTAGAATCTTTATTTAGTGTTTTCTTTTCTAATTTTTATCCTTATAAATTTCGCATCCATTTATTAAAAATAAATTTAAAAATCTATTATTTATAACAATGCTCTACGCACTCATTTATATAGATATAAAATATTTAAAATAATAAATTAAATTAGATGCTATTCACTAACTTACTTTTACTGATATTGAATTATATATTTAGCATACAATAAAATGCTATTTTGTTAATAATTATAGAATAAAATTTCAAGAAAATTAAAAAAATAATTTTCTAAAACCTAGCATGCCATTTGACATGAATCTTATTTTAAAACATCGAATGACATTCTTCATCAATCATTATTATCTTCTTCACACCACTAATTTCAAATGTGAGACTTAAAGAAAAGGACTCTTTGTAAATAATTATATTTTAATATTAGTCTATTATCTTAAATAACAAACATTTTATTATAAGATATTTTTACAAAAATGATATATAACAAACTTTTCTTTTGATTTTTTCAAAAAAGAAACTTTTAAAAAAAGTATGGGCATGTGGCATTAGACTACTTTGCTTACACACACACACATATATATATATATATATATATATTCTTTAGTTTTTAATATTTTTATTGAATTAAAAAGGTAAATATAAAAATAATATTTAGAGAAAATAATTTTCATGTTCGAAGTCATCAATTTGACCGAATTAGACAGGTTTAGATTGAAACAGTTTTAGCTAAAATAGCTAACT
>LTAE01008912.1:0-14461 GCA_001647135.1 Pontederia paniculata
GTTAATAGGAGACAAACATGGGGTTATAGATTAGTGATTCTTCATAAACAAAATTAATTAAAATGATAGTTAGTGATGGCTAAGGCCTGGATGAAAATAGAAATGATGAATAAAACTAATACCTTCACATAAATAAGTATGCACGAATTCTGCTCAAAGGTTGACTCTCCAGATGGATTAGGAACACCAAATAGTATGACTTTCCTTAACGGATAACTCAACTATCTAGACGACAACAATCTAACAAGTATTCCTTAATGGCTCTACTTTCCAAATTGTAAACACAAGATGCAATCGAATGTATTCCTAAACTATTAAATTACCATTAACGAGTTAACCTAACAAACCACACACTACTAAGTCCTTAACGGATCACAATTGCATGACATGAATTACATAAAGGAATGACCCCACTACACATTTAATGATCAAATGAATAATCTCATAAAACTCAAGCAATCATGTTCAAAAAAAAAAGAGAAAACTAAATTTTATAATAAAAACATGAAAAAGTATACAATTTTTAAACATAATGAATAATTCCTTACGACTTGAGCTTATCAAAAGATACATAGAAATTATAGAACATGGTAAAGTTCATCTCAACAAATATGGAATAAGAAAATACACTTCTAGACGTTGAACAAGTGCTGAACAAACTCATTAACGGATGTGTGGTCTTGTCTCCTCCTCAGCAATCCTTCAAAATAATCTTTGTTTTTTGACGTTCTAGCTTGGGTTGATGGCTCCTAGCATCCTTTCTATTTGCAGATAGCCTTTTATTCCCTCTTTTAGATTAGGGTTTCCTCAGGCTAGATCATATTTGCATATGATCCCTTCGATCAAATCTGGTTCCCGATCAATGGTGACAATGGAAATCTCATAAAAACTCATCCAAATCTTTAGAAATATGTTACAATCTAATCTTTAGAGTCTCATATCAAATACAAATCTTTCTAGCCGTAAAATCATATAGAAATCTCGCACATATCTACTTTTTTCAATCTCTCATGGACCGTGACAAGATATCACGACCCGTAAGTATATAGTTCTTCATTATGTCTTAAGTCTTCATGGCCTATAATGATCTTTCACGGCCCATAACTCAGGGCATTGAATAAATTTGCATCTTGATCTCTTCTTCTCTCACGGCCTGTTTTTTCCATCACGACCTGTGATGATGAACTTCAGTAATTAGTCGTTGCTGTCTATGCCATGATACATGATGACGCTTCGTGTTATATGACTTCATGACCGGTAATATGGTGTTACAACCCGTGAAGAAAATGGCTGTTGTTGTAAGAGTCGTTACATAGCCATCTCGATTGTGACCTCTTCCCTTATGGCCCATCATGAATCATCACGGTCCGTAACAGTCTGATATGTCATTGTGGTGTCCCCTATAAAGGTCATAATATGAGCGTAACGGCCCATGATAGATCCAGTTGTTGGGGATCATCCTTCATCACGGCCCATAATAGTTCATCGCGAACCTTTGGCTCCTAGATGTTGATTTCCTCTTCGTGAGCAAGTTCATGATGTCTTAAGTCGTCATGGCCTGTAACGATATATCACGGCCCATAACTCGGGGCGTTGAACAAATTTGCATCTTGATCTCTTCTTCTCTCACGGCCTGTTATTTCCTTCACGACATGTGATTATGAACTTCAGTAATTAGTCGTTGTTGTCTATGCCATGATACATGATGATGCTTCATGTTATATGACTTCATGACCGGTAATATGGTGTTACAACCCGTGAAGAAAATGGATGTTGCTGTAAGAGTCGTTATATAGCCATCTCGCTTGTGACCTCTTCCCTTATGGCCCATCGTGAATCATCATGGTCCATAACTGTCTAATATGTAGTTGTGGTGTCCCCTATAAAGGTCATAATATGAGCGTAACGGCCCGTGATAGATCCAGTTGTTGGCGATCTTCCTTCATCACGGCCCATAATAGTTCGTCATGGACCTTTGGCTGCTAGATGTTGATTTCCTCTTCGTAAGCAAGTTCTTTTGTGATATTCAGGTAATTCCAACCGTTCATTAGCCTTCTAAGTGATTTCCTACAAAGTGTACATGAAACAGGAGTAGATTCCAGACTTGAAACAATATAAACAACTAAAGATAAAAATAGATGCATGCTATGCAATAAAGACTCAAAATCATGCCTAATGTACTAAAACATGTTATAAAATGCATGCATCACTCTCACATCCTTATCATTTGAGATGCGCTCACATCCTTATCTTTGAGATGCTCTCACATTCTTATCCTCGAAGCTCAGGTTGCAGCCTCCTAGCATATGAATTCTTTTCAGATTCTAGCATATGAATTCTAGTTCTAGACATGTGTTTTTATAGTCTCCAAATGTTGTATAGGTTTTTCATAGAGTTTGAGAATGTTTGGTAACATTTGCATGTCATTATAAGAAAATTTCAATTAAATTCATATCTGACTTTGTGGCTGAGATCTAATCTTCCAAAACACTTTCAAATCTTCTTTATTATATTTTTTTATCTACAAAGAGTTCGGATAGGTTATAATCCTTTTTCCCATTAAAATTTTTCCAAAAGATCCGAGTTTGAGTGAGAACGGGTGAACCTAATCTTGTTGTTGTGACTTGTGTTGAGATTTAGTTGGTTGTGAAAGTTGTAGTGACCTGTGGCCTAATATTCCATGATGAAATTCACTAACCCATTACATGGGTATTCAAAGCTGGAAACTTTAATTTCTCTTCACTTACGGCATGTAACTTCATCTAACAACATTTAACATCATTCATCCACAATATGTCATCTTGTAAAGGTCATAACTTGTATCGTGACCTCTGAAATATCATTTAATCACTCCTAAGATCCATATCATGGCTTGTAAGATTCACCAAATCTTCTACAGTTAACAATCATATTGGCCTTACGAAACTTGATTTTTGCTCCTGTCACAGGCCGTTACAAAACCATTTATCGGCCCACTAAATTTTGTTACAGCCCATGACAACTTCAATGATTTTCCATCCTAGCTTGATTTTGAACTCTGATTTGACTGCATTTTCTCCAGTAGCTTCACTATTATTTCCTCTTATGTCCTAGACAACAAAAACAAAAAAACTTGGATAGATTTATGACTCCAAACGAGTAAAAGCAAATAAGTAATAAAACACATGCATGTCATGACAAAACTAACAACATATATATTGGATTTTGCATGGGTCTTGCATGCATCATAATCCATATAAAAGGTATATCGATTGTCTATGGTCTTTGATCAAGTACAAGGGGGAATAAGAGGGAACATCAATGGGTAAAGAAGACTAATGACAAAAAATTCACTATGAGCAAAAAAGAGAGTATATAAACCCCCACACCGACCATGTGAATCAACTATTGATCATTCGAACAATGATATCAATTGACTCGCTGATTTGACATTCGGTCTCATATTTAGAACATTGAGATAGACAGTTCATTTTAACTCAGCGCTTTGAACAAGATAGATCATGCCAAACCACTTTCTTCAATAAGAATTAATTTAGAACACTTTAACTTTTGAATCAACATATTTGAAATCCATTCAACTACGCAACATCTAATAATTAATCATACATCTTTAATTAGACTTTCCTCAATAAGAATCATGTTATAACACTTCTCCATTCCATTCTTTAGTTCAATACGTTGCTTTTTTTTCTATGAAATGCTTTGATTTTCCATACAATGCTCTGATTCAATGTTCTAGTTCAATATAATTCTCTAATAACAATATGATTAATATTCTTATCTTTGACTTATCCTATTAGTGACTTTGAGGTGAATTCTAATTACTTTGAAATAGTGTGCTCATGAGCTTTTAGGAGGTTCACTAATACAAAAGTAAATGATGGTGCACAAACCATGATAGATGTCCACGAGAGGGAGGATTCTTGAGAATCCTCTTGGTTACATGATGGGGAGACAATCATACAATAGGAACTAAGGAGCTTCACTGCAGCTATGCCACGTGTCCCTAACAATGCGATTATAGATCTATGACTCCCAATAATACAATATATGATTACCTCATCATTCTTTTTTTCTTATCTTGTTTAACCCTTCTCTTTCCCCAATACTAGTCCTTAGCATAATATAGAATCAAAGGACAATTCATCAGCTGGGGTTTCAATACAATAGGAAAATATATTATAACAATCTCGCCAACACGGGGTCGTGTTAGGTCTCAACAAGGATCCTGTTCAATAGCATGAATCACATTGGCATACATTGTGAGTCCTAGTAGTCGATGTGGGTCGTGCTACGGTTTAACATGGACCATGTCCTGTGTGGCATAGTCATGTATGTACTTTGCGAATTTGGACGGTGAGGGAATCCTACAGGACTTTGTGCCATCAAAACATGAGGAATCATTGCATTTCGATGATGTGAACAATATTCGGATAAACACAAGGCGTGTTCATAAGTTGTGTCAATGGTTAATCCTTGAGACGCAAGCCATGCCCTAACTTAATCCGATTAAAACGTATAATATTAAAATAATTTAGGAACACAACTTCTCCGCATTCGGGATGATGCAAACCAAGGTTGTTAAGTTCGAGAGTTTAAGCAGATTCATTTTCTCTCTTGTAAACTTGTATCATAAAGTCGTATCATAAATTCGTTGAGTTTATGTACCAAATAAATTTAATTATAAAATAATTAATAAGCATCAACAATATAAAGTTATGCATATATCTAAAATCCAAATATATACGTAAAAATGAAGCAATAAAAATAAAAACTATTACTTCTAACTAGTAAGTAATTAATAGCTTTGCAATTTATTAAGTTAAAAAATATGGAAAGATAAAAATGCACTAAAGTTGGTTGCAATAATTTCAACTCAAAATATATTATTCGTGAACTTCACTGGAAACTATTAGTAAGTTATAAATAAAATATTAACTATTTAGAGGTACCGACAACACTCGAAGCTAGGCCCGCAAAATAATTTATTATACAAAATGAAGATTCATGCATATTCTTATAGAATCATATAAACTCTATAAGAGTTTACATAATTTTTAAAATTATTTTTTTAGTAGAATCTAAGAGTCAAAATCATTTAAGAGTTTTATGCCAACTTGACTCGTTTTGCTTACCTAAATCCTTAAACTCGTAAGAGTTTAAAAGTTTGACTCGAGAGTTTGACAACATTGATGGGAACCATGCGCTAGAATTTGATCATTAGAAATAACATGAAATATTATCTCTACGTTCGGGGTGACTCGGATCGTGTCCTTTTTAGACCCAAGCTGTGTTACACGATCGGTGTGGTTCTAGGATTTGAACCCTATGGACACGGGTCGTGTCCAATGGGGATGTGATTCGTGTATGATACTGCACAAGTCTTGTCTCTAGATCCACATGGTTGGATCATTCAATCCCACGGACGAGGGCCATGTTTAAGGAAGACGTTGTTCGTGTTTGATATTGTGCATGGTCATGAGCTCTCTATCTTCATATAATTAAAATGGGGTTTTCATGTGAAGATCAATATGCAATTATATGCAAACTAAAATAAGTTTTGAGGATCAAACATGAGTCTAGAAGTTGTACAACATCTTATGAACTATTCCAACTTATAGATTAAAATCTAGCATGCATTGATCTATGAAGACATTATATCTATAGAGGATCTGCCTAAGAACATGCTATTTTCGTTCGGTCATTCGGTCTTCACATGTCAATAGTCCCCTCCCTTTGTTCCCTTGTTATTCATCCCGTCGTTGATCTATCCTTTGGCTTCCCCTAGTGTGGTTTTGATATAAGAATCTAGAGGAGAGATAACTTAGATCATGATGGAGAGGGATCAAGTTCTTACCTCCTCACCAAGGGAGAGAAGGAGAGAAAACAATCCTATGTGATGACTACATTATGAGAACTATTGGCCTTTGGTGAGATCTTTTGTGGACTAGAGATATTTATTGGGGATTCTACGGTTTCATTAATTTTAAAGTGGAGTCAAATTTTAATTATTTAACCCAATAGGAATCTCAAAATATGTGGTCTCAGTATGATTTGTGTCTCAGTTGAACACAACTCGTGTTGGGCTTTGTATTGAGCTCAGGTTTACAACAACAAAGAATACAAAGGAATGTTTCCCCACCAAAATTTGACAACTACTGCAAATCAACTAAAACATCTTTGTTTATTTTTTTTCTAAATTGCAAAGTCATGCACTAGACCTTCTCTGATAGAACCCTTTAATTCTTTTGTTGCAATCTGATTCTTGCTTAGCATGATGCACTTAAGCATGTTAAATTATCATGCTAGTATTTACCTTTAAGGAGCACATCATATACACAGAAAAATGGAATCCTTCATCATCATATCTTATTAGCTTGAAAGCTAATAGCTTTTCATTTTTTTTTGTTGAAATCTTATGCTCTCTTTTATGTACACATATCTAGGCCCAATCTCAATTGTCACCATATATATCTTCATACTGGAGAATTAAATGAAGCAAAAGATGGAATTTATTCTTTAAAAGAATTTAATTATACTCATATGTTCCTTGACAAAAGACGCAACATGATAAATCCAATCTTTAGAGTCATGTATCAACTCTTTTTGCTACTGCTAATGAAATTCTTTGTTGGAGATAAAACAAGTAATCAATGAGAGGTGAAAAAAGTAATCAGGTTCATGACATCAGTATCCACCATTGTATATAAAGCCTCCAGCAGAAGATTCCCACTTTGTTAACAAATTTAAGACGTGACATCTAGCAATTGTTTCACTATTAATATATAGTGGTATTTGTTTTCTGAATTTGGAGGTAAAATTCTGATATAGTGTCTCAGTTTTTTTTCCGTTTGTCTTTTTATAAGAAACTGAAATTAATATTTCTTTTATCTATGAATGGTAAATTTTTATTTCAGTAGTAAATTTAGACATGCTAGATGTCGCTGAAAAAATATTTTTATGCATGTGCTATTGCAATAAAGATTTTGTGACAGTTTATTGAATTTTCTGAAAATCAGTTACTCATATGTGTGCATTCTCAATGAATAAATGTTGATATCGCATATATATATGTAACATCACTTATGCTTCACATACCATATTATCATCTTTACGTTTAAGCATATTATCAATGGTGGTAAATAATAGTACGCCTTAGTAGACTACCATTTTAAATTTCTGGTGATCATTAATTATGTATTGTTGCGACTACTAATGGAACAATTGTTTATTTAATTTATAGGCAAATGGAACAACTAGATGAGAATGATTTGTTCCTGCGATCCATGTAAGTGATCTCCTCGGTGTCTTTCTTAATTCCTTGTGTGGTGGCGTCATCAAAGCATGCAAAAAGAAAAAAAAAAGGTGAAGGTGCTCGGCAGCTTGATGCAAATGGTTTTAAATAAATGACCTGTGTGGGATTATGACGACATGCATTCGAGAAGAAGCTTTAATGTAGATAAACATGCATGCGTGTTAATTTGCTCGTTAACGAAACAGTTTACCACTTATTTTCTTTGTATTTGAACAAGGACATGAATAGATATATATCACCTATCATTTTTTTACAGAAGATGGCTAATTATAGGACAACATTATTGATGCATTGAACACCTTCGTTGATTGCTTCTTACTGTCAAATCAGACATCATCGTGCACCAAATAACTAGACGCATATATGGGATTTGACTTCACAATGTGAGAATGTTTTCTTGAAGCCATGGAGACAGAAGAAGACTTACATGTTGTGACATGTACAACCTTTTAATTTCGTGAACAGAAGATTGTGTCCAGATGCACGATGAGATGCAGCAAGAAAATGGAGATTAGAAAGGTTTTGATTTATTTTATGAGATAATAAAGAAAATTAAGAAAGGCACAAAATAAAATTAAATTATTTGTTAGATTGGAATCTTTTTATCTAACTTTGACTTCAATAACGAAAAGGTGGCGAATAGGCATTCACATCAAACTGAATTAGTTGAAGTTTGAATATATGATTGCAGGAGAAACTGCAATAGTGACCTCTATCCCGGAATATTACTGAGGTTATATGTGTAATACTCGAAAAGTAGGTCTATTCTGCGTTTCATAATTTAAATATTAAATAATACGTACACTTGTATATTTTAACATACATAAAAGTTTGCTATGTATTTTTTATGTAAATAATATCTAGGTCAAATAGAAAAACCTTCTAGTACATTAATTAGCAAAGACTAGGAGGCTTCATTTTCGGACCATCTTTATATGCATGGAAATTAATTAATATATTTTAATGTTTTTCACATGTTTAAGTAAAGGATAACTTGATTCACTATAGCAATTATACAAATTACCTAACAAAAGCTTAGTTAGCTAAATTTATATTGATAAAGCGACCATAATAAGCAAATTACTTGTAACTTTTTTATGTTTACTTCTTTAAACTTGCTTCCCATGTTGCAGTTATAGAATTGGGTACGTATTTTAGCTCGGCGTAAGTTTTGCATCATTAATCTATGATATTTAAATATCGGCTGCAAGTTGAAGCATGCACACATATGAACATATATGTAGTATTTAAAGATCTTGCAGAAATTGTAAGCATCCTGATCCTATTATATATCATCCCAAAAATTTATAGATATGATCACTTACGATTCGCCACATAATATTCCATATACAAATAAAACTTATTGATGCATCGACAAGAACAGTGCGGGTGTGTGTTAGCCACTGTCCATTACAAAAAGAACACGCCATAAACCCTAAAAATGCATCAGCACGCACCATGCAATGCATACATCCCAGAGGGCTTTGCTTTGTGCTACCTTTCAAGTCGTTCCCTGGCCACTATCCTACTCACTTGGCCCCCACAGTTCACTCTGCCACGTGGAAGCAACCTAGTGGAAGATTCGGAGTTGGACCCACCATGCATTTGCCATTTTGGAAGCATCTCTACTCCTTCTTCACTATATATACAGAAGCCATGGAAGCTTAATTGGCCACTACAACCTTGGAGGTGAATTAAGGAGGAGGTGGTAGTGCCACTGCCAGCGTACCTTAACATCTCTAATCGCGTTGCCTTCCCTTGAGCTAATTAAAACTAGACCTGCATCTGAACTAGTTACATACATAGGCTCTTGGATCCAATGGCAGAAGGAGGTTTTTGCTCTGATTTCATCAGGAGGGCGAAGCCGTACGTGGCCATGATCTCTCTCCAGTTCGGCTACGCCGGTATGAACATCATCACCAAGGTGTCCCTCAACCGCGGCATGAGCCACTACGTGCTCGTCGTCTACCGCCATGCCTTCGCCACCATCTGCATCGCCCCTTTCGCTCTTATTCTCGAGAGGTATGCAACACATTTGATCACCCTTTCTATAGGAGTTCACTATCCATGCTGCAGCATATATATATAACACTGATCAGTGTGTGTTTCTAATTGTGATGCATGCAGGAAAGTGCGGCCCCATATGACAAAATCGGTCTTCCTGCAGATTTTTGTGTTGGCTCTTCTCGGGTTAGTACTGTTATATAAATGTATCACGTACAAATAAGTTCTGCTTAGTTATGTTCACGCACGCATGCTTAATAACTTTATGCTTAATGCATAAACATGTATATATGAGCAGGCCTGTGATCGACCAAAACTTCTACTATGCTGGTCTGAAATTTACCTCCCCCACATTCTCGTGTGCCATGAGCAACATCTTGCCGGCCATGACCTTCCTCATGGCTCTGCTTTGCAGGTATATATTGATTAATTAGCTAAATCTTATTATTGATTAGTTAACATGTACGTTCATCCAGCAACCACGCCTTAATTTGGTGAATAATTAATTTTTGATCGAAAATATGTGTAGGATGGAGAAGGTTAATATGAAGAGGGTCATATATCAGGCACTCATAACTCTAGTAAGAATCCATTTTGAGCTAAAATTAATTAAGTTGATGATACATAAAGGGATATGTTCTTCATTAATTGTATGTATATATGCAGGGCATTGTGACATCAAGCATAGCATATTATGTTCAAGGTCTGGTGATAAACGAGAGAGGCCCTGTCTTTGCGTCTGCCTTCAGCCCTCTGATGATGATTATAGTTGCCATCATGGGCTCTTTTATCCTCGCAGAGAAGATCTATCTTGGAGGGTACGTACTTATACAATATAATAACCTTGCATTTACATTCCTGTTCCTAGAAGAACAAAAAAAAAAAACAGAAATAAAAAACTTGTCATTCGTCTATGCACCTACTCATTGTGGCGTACGTATATATCATCTGGATGCAGAATTCTCGGAGGTGTCTTGATTGTGATCGGTCTCTACTCTGTTCTGTGGGGCAAGTACAGGGAGAACAAGGAGAACAAAGAGAAGATGGCTATGACCCTGCCATCCTTCAAGGACGTCAATGGAGCTGTGACCAAGCAGGCAGAAGAATTGGAGGCATCGACAACAACCTGATGCAGCTGCTCGCTTCTAACATAAGAATATTAAGGGACTTAGACAAGGAGATGCACTATCATTCAGATAAGCAAGCCGCAAGCGAGACTGGCTGTTTTGAGGGAATAATTAGGGGATCACGAGGAATAAAAGAAGATAAATGAATGACAAAGAACAAAAGCAAAAGAAATGTATTTTCTAGAGAGTATATGATTTGTGCATTCGATGGGAGAGAGGGAAAAAAAGAGAGCATTAACATTTTTGTCACCTGTTGCCATTTTTGTCAAAAAATCAAAAAATATATATAACTGCAGTTTGATGAATCCCCATGATGTGAAAATTACTTTATGCGGTACAACTTCTTATGTTGAAACCCTGAAATATTTTAAGCATGAATTCGTTTAATTGGTTATATGCAATTAAGACAATTAAGCTGATTTGTTAAGTTATATATAAACTATGAGTTTATATGTAAATAGGAGTGTTTAAAATTGTCAATCATTATTTAAAACAGTTGAAGTCAAAGTTATCAAAATG
Organism: Pontederia paniculata; assembly: GCA_001647135.1. NCBI lineage: Eukaryota > Viridiplantae > Streptophyta > Magnoliopsida > Commelinales > Pontederiaceae > Pontederia > Pontederia paniculata. The sequence continues at coordinate 10,966 of LTAE01008912.1, forward strand.
TTGATCCTTTACATTCGTATATTAATCAACTTTCAATTTAGATCATTAAAAATTTTACAATTATCGTAAAATCACGATCCTTGAACTTAATTAATATGTTTTACTTTTTTTGTAAGATCTCATTCTTAATAATCTTTGTGATGACTACTTAATTTTGGTTTGAGTTATTTATATAATTGTGCCTTTGTTTGACAAAATTTTCAAATAATATTAACTTTTTTTTTTAAAAAAATAATATTTCTTTATTTAAATCAAAGAAATAAAAGTTTTATTTATGTTGACGTGAAATATTGAAAATGAAATATCATGATATTTAAAGTTAATATTTTTTTAGATAGAAAGAAAAAGGATTTAGTAAGAATAAAAAACTCAACCATTAAACTCTATGCTCTATGTACCGATTGATGTAGGATATAATGTTGTCTTCTAACATTCAACTCTACTATCAAAAAAATATTTATCAACCATCTTAATGGAGAAGTTATTCTTTATCTTAATACTCATTATTTTGACTAACCGAGTAGTGATTGATGGTAAAAGAAATATACGACTATTGATTAGTTAAAACACATTAGCTGTTGGAATATTAATATCGTGAAACTTTTTAACTCCGCCTTTTGTAAACTAAAAAACTAATTTTAACAGACATTTAATTTGTAAAAAATAACTCTTCATTAGTGGCTGTAATATTTTTTTTCTAAAACAAAATCTCAAAAGAGATGGTGAGAGATATTTCACAGGGTCAAATGTATTTCTCATCATGGGCATCCAGGCAAATTCGCTTTTCTGATTACAGTAAAAAAAAAACAGATATTTTTTTTCCACATACAAGAAGAAAATGAGATAAATGAAATTGAACATGAGTAAAACAAGTCCCATGATCGAAGAAATTTAGAAAGCATCATAAAAGTCTTTCGAGCAAGAAGTGAAACGGACATCTGCACTATTTCAATGCAGGCTGCGAGAGCAATTTCAAATCAAGGTAAACTTTGAATAGTAGATATGACCAAAAACTAACAAGAATTAAAGTTAGCCAGTGAGAGGATCGGGGATAAGCTTCATTGTCGAGATAGAAACCACATGGCCCAGTGATCTTTTATATATTTTTTCAATAGTAATTCTAGGTAAAATTATATGTAATGTAAGTTTAGCAATTCTAGAACTGTCAATGATTGGAATATGTAGTTGAACTACTTGAACAATCTAAAAATTTGAATCATCAATAAAATAAAGTAATCTTTTGATTGAAAATTAGGATTTCATATTTCTTATTAATCAAATTCATTGAAATTCCATTATTAATATATTCGTAGTAATTATGAACTTTTAAAAATAAATAACTTGATCAAAAAGGGAGAGAAAATGCAGTTTGGTTTTTTCTATTATAATTTGTCAATTGTTATATGATGATTTCTTAACTTTTCATATGTAGAAACATATAGACTTTACAAATCACATTTCTTATGTCAATAACACCAACAAGATATTAATAGATTTCATGTTACATCAATTTGAACTTGTTCGATCTCTTCAGTTGTGATCATACAATGCAATCACATTCTTTGGTCCGATTTTGACTCATCCTCTTCTTCCAAGAGTTACATAATTGGACGTTAAACCCATTTCATATGATGGGAGTTGCCAGAGTATTAGGTAAGAAAAATATTAATGCTCGAACTTGAACTAAATCCTAGTTAAGAGACCACTAGAATTTTTTTTGGCACAACAATTAACATATAAAAAAATCCATCCTTCATATTGAACTAGGTATTCTATTTCTCGATTCATTAATTAATTGAGCATCTATTAAATTAAATAAGCTACCAACAAGAAGCTTACACCATTAGAAAAATTTTGCAACTTTAGTGTAGTCAACTCTCCATGTGGAATATTTTACGTAAAAAATATTTTTTCATAAGAATTTCATCAAAATTTAAACTTAAGACCTTTTAATCATACTTTGATACCCTATAAAATTAGTTGAACTACTAATTGTCTTAAAAACTTAAGCCTAACATGAATCACGAAGATGTGAAATTAATTTTCATAAAAGCTCTACAGGATGATTTTTTGAAACTCTCGACACTACTTTAATACCTTCTCGAAAAGTCATTAATGTTGAATCTAGGATCCCGAGATTATTTTGATGATCACAAATTTGTGAGGAAGCTTACTTTATACTAATGATCTTTGATTTGATTTGTAGAAGACAGAATTTTTATGTTTAGTCAGTAATAGGTCGACCGAAGTCGAGAAATGGACGACCTATGTACAAAGAATAATTGAAGAAAAAATTTAAGTATTAAATGGTCGTCCTAAGTATGTGAAGTGGTCGGCCAAAGTGAGGAGCATAGACTGAAGATATGAAGCTAAGTACTGAACGATCGACCGAAGATGGTTAATGGACGACCGAAGGCACAGTCGAGCGGAGAGGTCGCCAGGTGAAAAGAAGTGGGCGACCGAAGATTCGAAGTCAAGAGTACAAAGGTTGAAGAACGGACACTCCAAGGTTGAGTGGACGCCGTATGAAGAGGATGAAGAAAGTTATTTTTAAAGTGAAGACAGGAGATGCCGTCCAAAGATTTTAGGGAGAAAACAATGGACGACCGAAGTAACCCAGATGAAAAGAAAGGTCATCCAAGAGCTTCATGATTAAAGCAGTGGACGACCAAAAGAATGCATGAGTAAGGAGAGGTCATCCGAAGATTTCTATGTACGATTGAAATATCTTTGTTAAAGACAAAGGTCGTCCGAAAGCATCAGAGTCAGAGCAGCGGACAACCAGTGGAGTACATAAGCTGAAGGGAAGTCAAAGAGGTCGTCCACAGAGTTTCAATGAAGAACAGTGGACATCAGATGATTTCAGTAGAACAATATATGTCATCCGAATTCGTCAGTATAAAATCAATGGACGACCAAAGATATTCAGTAGAAGGGAGCTTAGGTCGTCCGAGGTAATTGGGAGGAAACAACAGTCGAAGAAGTATCCCTGATGAAGACAGAGGTCGTCCGAGTTAAAGCATCGGACGACCGGTGAGGTGAACAAGAAGAAGGGAAGTCAAGTTAGGTCATCCAAGGTGTTTGGGTGTGAACAACGGACGACCGAAGAAGTTGACAGAAGAAAAGAGAGGTTGATGACGGGGAATTTACTCTTTGTTTTCATACACAAAGACTATACTTCTTCACGAAACTATGCATCATTTATACACATTGTCATGTTATTTTAAGTCTTTTACATGATTTTAAATTCCCTAAGTTCTGATCTATACTTCTCGTCCCCTGTGATTATTTCTAGCAATGAATTGAGTATTTATCCTCAACTTCTTTTCACAGGATTAACAACATCTATGCTGAAGCTTCACATGGGGGTATCTGCACTGAAAGACCGGACCTAGGGGTATCCGCAGCTGCAACCTGCCAAAGTTCACTAGAAGACAAAATGCATGATCTGCAGATTCTTTTTATCTGTTGCTGTGGTCCTGACCAGGAAGGTTCC
>LTAE01008913.1:7582-18934 GCA_001647135.1 Pontederia paniculata
CTCTCTCTCTCTCTCTCTCTCTCTCTCTCTCTCTCTCTCTCTCCATTTAATCCACTCTTCTTGTCTTCATCCTTCAGCAAGGATGACCCATGCGCATGCATTCAAACAGTCAAATTGCGCAATGGAGATTACCAAAAGTTTGGCATGCATGTCGATGCAAAACTACAAAAAAAAAAGACATATCATTATTTTAGTTATCTCTATTTTTTTTGCTTGTATCATATTATTCAAAAGTTTATTAGTATTTTACTAATAAAATAAGATTAGTAAAATAAGAACGAGCGAAGATATCGTTTTCTTCAAATGTTTTTTTACATCTTATATATATAAAGTCTTTATTTATTATATTACTCAGTTTCATATTCATAGTGTTATCATTATGATAAGATTGATCGAATTAAAGTATCGTCATCGAAAAAAGAATTAATCATATGATGTTAAGCCTAGATTAACAAAAACAGAAACATGGTAAGAGCAATATTTTAAGAAATCGAATCAATAATCGGATGCATTAGTGAATTGAGTCATTATTAAGACTAATTCGAAAAATTCCAACCGGATTGTTATTAAAATAAATGTTTTTTTTTTATTTTAAAAATATAATATGAGTGAATGTGTGAAAAAGATATATTTGATTAACTAGTAATTCATTTTCTTCAATTTAACCTAATCAAACCTTAATATTTTTTTTCAAAAAAGATGGAGTTTACATAAATTTTAAATTTATTATTTTTCTTGTTTACAAAAAATGGGTAAATTTTTTCTCTATTTATCTTTTTCCCTTTCTCCAGTCGGTTCACTTTTCTTTTTACTAATTGTGTTTTCTAATTCATCCTCCATGGTCTCTTCTATTCGGTTCTTAAAAAAAATTTCACGATGTATTCTCCATTTTTTTTTCTTTTATTTCATGAGAAAAACCAGTTCAACCTACCTTTTCTAATTCGATTCAAGCTTTTTAATGTCAACTCGTGCAAGACCAAGTGACGGTTCGGCGGACCAATCGGTCCGGCCGAATGTAAAAAAAAACATAGTACTGAAGTAACATGTGGAGGTATTTTTAACACCTTAAATAAAAAAGATTATGTTTATTTTCCCACTTAATTATAATTTATTTTCACTTCAACTTCTAAACTCTAATATCCACTGCTTCTCCCAAACTATTTAAAAACTTCCCCTCTAAATCCAATGTTTAATAATTAATTTTCTGTTATTTTCAAATATAAAATTATTTTGTTCATCCTTTTTCCTCATTTCTTATAATTAATATATATATATATATATATATATATGACGTCAATAATCACCTCCTCTCCTTCTTCCCGCCAATTGCAAGGAGGGTGGGTGCCTCCTTTTCCTGCATAGTGTGGCACAATAACATTGCATTTGACTCCTAAATTTTAAGTCATAAAAATTTAAGAAAAATATATCATAGTAGCGTTTGGATGAACTAAAACATAATAATAAATTTTTAAAAATTAATTAAATAAATTAATTCTAAAAATGTTTAGGTAGAATATAAAAACTTAAAAGATAATATGTATCTTTTAAACAAAGATAATGCAGTTAATTTAACTAAAATTTTAAACTAGTGAACTATTTTTATATGATATATTTAACATAATATAATTTCTTAAATAATTAAAATAAATAATGTAGACTAAATCTTATCTATAACATAATAAAATACTTGGTTAAAGGAGGCAAAAAGTAAAAAAAAAAGAATTGAAGGCGTCTAAAAGAAACTAAAAAATAAATTGAAATTGAAAGGTTCTAGAAAAAGTAATAACTAAAATGCATGAAACTTAAAGTCACGTCACTTGAGATTAAGTGACCATATATAAAAATTTAAAGATAAGAGTGACATAAAATTTAAAATGTAAAGTGAAAATTATATTATTTATGAGAGACAAATAAAATTGATTCAACTCAAAAGATTATCATTTGGAGGCTGAGATAAGATGGTAAAATTTTTTTTTTAAGAGTCTTATTTATTATAATTAGGCGTGCGATCGGATGCAATATAAATTAATTAAATAATAAATTAATCAATAATCTTAGATATTTATTTATTTATTCTGTATTTCAATAATACTAGTACAGCTCATCAACTGCAACAAGAAAGGCACCTATGTAGTATAATAAAAAAATAACTCATCTGGACTTATAATTAACTTGATGAATGCCTCGTTTTTAATTGCTTCAGCATTTAGATAATGCATCAGTGTGTGCATGAAAACAGGTGGAGATTTCATGGAAACTTCAGACGAGGATTTGATGGTTGCTCAGTAGCACTCCTCTTAATGAATTGAACTCAAAGCCATACTGGAATGGCATCAAGCAATTGTTTTAGGCAAATGTCTTGCTTAGTTTTTCTATTTTGTTTATTTATGATGGCCAAGTGTAGCTGTCTGTCATTGTCCCTTGCATTCTGTGCACCTAACTTGTCCCCTCTCCAGTCACAACATAGAATGGTTAGAAGCTTAAACAAAAGCTAATTCCATGGAGCAGGACACTGCTCTGTTCCTTCCGGCCATTAAAAAAGCTCACAAAGTGCTGCAGATTCAAAGCGACCAGACCACTGAACATTAGTGGCATGTCAATTCCAGAAAGGTGATTGCCACAACAGCAGACAGGTGTAAATATTTGAAGGTTTTGGCGTCTCTTCTACTCCTCCCTCTGCTTTTTTCTGTTCTTTCTCCCCTGTCAATAGTTACATTAAGATTATTGGTAAAAAGATTCTCATGAATCTTTGTTAGGCTTTCATGCACTAAAACGATTATCATAAGAGTAACAATTATTTAACGTTTGATAAGAGATAATTATTAAAATCATCATTTTAAAAAATGAAAAATTTTAAGGGAAAGAGAAAAAAAGAATTATTATTTTTATTTGCATAGAAGGGAAAAAATAACAACTTTCAATCTTGTACTAATTACTAAAATTAATTCGAAAGAAAATGAGTTTACTTTCTTTTAGCTCCATTCCATGAATGCCTCTATTAAAATACACCCTTACCATTTAAACTTTTAAAACTATTATTAGCATATTTACTTCAATCGGTATAAAGTTTATTTTCTTATCACAATTCTAACATCGAGTAATCCAATTTTTTTATATTCAATAAATAATAAAAATACTATTATGTGGAATTGCAAACTTTTCTGAGGGAGACGGAATACTTAGTATTTACTGGTCATACTACATAAATTATGAATGCCCCTACCTTATTCTCTCATTAACAATATGATCAGCAGTTTTCGGCATTGGCATGCACAAAATGATGTCAACTAATATATACAATCACATACTATAAATATATATATATATATATATATATATGTATTTATTGTTTATATTATTTTGAACGACACTCCTTAATCCTATATTGTAAATATAAATATATATATATACATATATATATAAATAATAAATACATATATATAAATATTTTTCCATATATATATATATGTATATATATATATACCATTTAGTTCATTATCTTAACTCGTCAGCTTATAAGCTGAGATAACGACCTTTATTATATTTATATATCTCTTATACCATTTCAACCCCATTTCTTATTTATACTCGACGATTGAACTGGCAACAAAAATGAAGAATAAACCCTTATTATTTTGGAAGACGAGGGAAAGCATCCATGTCTTCCTCCCTGTCCAACACCATTTGCTTCCATATATAAAAGTAGTAGCAGATCCTTTGTTGCTCTCTTGCATCATTAGGCATCCACAGCTTTGTTTCCTTCTCTTCTCCTTCCATATTGAGCAGTAGAAGAGAAGGAGGAGGGCTACAGAACCATATGCTGAGCAAGGCAAGCAGAGGCCACAGTTCCAGCGCCCTGCTGTTTCCCGGCCTTGCAATGAGGGACTTCGTCTCCTGCTTCGGCGACCACGCGGTCAGGGTGGCCGGGACGACGTGCGGAACCGGCGGCGCCTCCGTCCCCGACCGGCCCCTCCAGAACGCCATCACCAGCTTCTACAGGGTCGTGCTGTCGACCGGCAAGGAGCTGGTCATCAAGGTCACCTGGTCCAGGGACGCTAACCTGGGCGCGCTCGCCTCCCTGGAGGTCGGCGACGTCGACTGCTGGAGGGCGCAGGGGTCAGGAAGAAGGGCAGCCGGTCCTTCCTCACCGGCAAGTCCGTCGTCAGCCTCCACTGGGACGTGTCCGTGGCCAAGTACGCGTCCGGGCCCGAGCCCGTCAAGGACTTCTACGTCATCGTCGTAGCCGACGCCGAATTCGGCCTGCTGCTCGGCGACGCGTGCGGGGAGTTCGTCAGGAAGTTCGAAGACAGCGTGCCGGTCGCCGCGTCCTCCATGTTCGGCCGGCGAGAGCGCGTGCATGCCGGCGCCGCCCTCTGCTCCACCAGGGCGCGGTTCCGCTGCGACGGCAAGGAGCACGAAATATCGATCAGGTGCAGGGGGGACAACTGTGACGACGCCGAGAGCGCGGAGCGCGCTGAGCTCACCGTTTGCGTCGACAAGAAGAGGCTGGTCGACGTGAGGTCGGCGAGGTGGAACTTCCGGGGCAACCAGACCATACTCGTCGACGACACGGCGGTGGACGTGATGTGGGACCTGCACGGCTGGTGGTTCGGCGGCGCTTCGGGCGCGGCGCTCTTCATGTTCCGCACGAGGAGCTCGCTGGAGAGCCGCCTGTGGTTGGTCGACGAGGAGTTGGCGCAGGCGCAGGGGACGATGTCCAGCTTCTCTCTGCTCATCGAAGCCTTCAAGAACCAGTGAGACTTGATTCATACTTTGTTCTTTGTTTCTTTTGTTTGTTCCCTCTGCTGATGTGAATTTGGAAGTAGAGGTGGTGGTTGATCTCAGAGACGGGCTTCTTATTTCAGAGCCTGTTACATTTAACTCTGATAGCTGTAGTGGAACAATACACAGTTTGCTTTCTAATTCCAAGTTTCCTGTCAACAAATACTTCTGAGTTCTGCCCCATGAGCATTGCTATGGACATATTTTGATGATTAGTCTTGACAAAATTGTAACTTTTTTGTTATCAGAACAAGTCAAGAACACATGTGAACATTTTGTGAGTTGCAAGAGGATTGATGATTCAGGAACCACCCTGCAGAATACAGGGAAATGGAATTTTGCAGGAGAAATGGAATATTTCCTTTTTGGCTTGGCAATGACTGCTAAATTGTTCCTTACTCTACATAATTAGCTGTAAATAATATATGTAGAGTATTTCTCTCAGCAGGATCTGTAGAAAAGGTTTACTTTCCTCCTGGACAAAAGGACAGTGTCCCATATGGATAGAAATCTTTCCCTTTCTTTCTGATTATATAAATGTCAAAAGCTTCCAAAAGCTAACAAAGTAACAATATAGTCATGAATAGCAATCATTTCTACCACTGAGATTTGGGTTCCTCCCTTTTTCTACTCTTTTTGAAATGCTCAAATGACCAGTGTAAACATTTAAAAGTGTAAACTCTTTGTAGATTATAACTCCTCTAAACATATTTTTACAGTGTCTATTCAAGTCTTTGGGTCAACTCTTGTCAATTTTCCTTTTGTCATCTTACACCATATTCTTACCATATTTTTAGTCAGAACTACTATTTGCTATAGATTAAGAAATACATGCCAATGATGTTTAATGAAGAGATTAGGTATTTAATTTTTTTTAGAGATGAAATGCTCAAATTATCAAAGAGATATAATATTGTGATCCTTCAGTTTCTCTTATTCGACTGCTCATAAGTCCTCCTTTGTAATTGGAAAAAAAATGTAAACCAATCTCAATCATGATTTAACGTGTATATATATATATATATATATATATATATTATACAGGAAATTGACAGGTGTGGGAAAGGAATACCTAACTGTTCTTATCCTTAAGTTCTTTCAGTTATAAAAAAAGCTTCAAGGCACTATCATCTTTAATGAGGTTTCTGCATGGATACTAATTGGTTTAATTAATCTCTTTAAATGACTCCTTGATGTTACTTGTCCCCCCCATATATCTGTATTTCAGCTGTGTTTTCTTTTCTTCCTCCCATTTCTCTTTGTTTTGTTGGTCCAACTGTAATCTAATAAAAATGTAAATAATGGGAATTTTGATGGATATTGGGGATGAAAACTGAGATGTATAATTCAAGGATTTACTTAAGTAGATGAATAACTCCATAGAAAATTTGTAATCTAGCAGAAGTAAGTGGAAAAAGAACAATTTTTCTTCCCTTTTATCTTAACATGAGACATATTTTTTAGCTATCATAACAAAATCAGAGTTCAAGGACAATCTTTCAATCATCCTATGCTAATTTAATAATCTGGTCCACAGAGGAAATGTCCTTTAAGAAAGAGTGTTCATGGTAGGAAGCTGCCAAACATTTGATAGTGTGATCTACCAGATATGTGTTTGGAATCCTTGGCCTATCGTTCAGAATCCTGTCTAAACTAGAGGTTAAAATTTCTACCAAAATTTAAGCTGTAAGCTGGACATTAGCAATTGCTAGGGTCAGGGAGCCCCATCAGCCCTCCACAGAGTTCAGCCACTTCTGATTTCAGCAATTGTTTCCACTTGAAGACCACAAGAGGAGTAGCCTGGCATTGACCACTTGCCCAAGTGAATGAATATATTCTGCAAAAGCAATCAGGAAGTTCATGACCAGAATCAATGTCTCTTGGAATGAAGGGCTAAGGCAAATGATGGCCCTAAGTCTGTCAGTTGTAGTAGTATTCTGATTATTAATCATTCATGGACCACCAATTCCTCAGTTTGCAAATATGTTATATTTTATTATTTCATAAATAAACTATTTTAAGAAAAAAATATTAAATTTGTGGACAGGAAATTAATTATTTTTATCATTCTGACATTTTTTTATATTAGTCATCATCTTTGTATATTTCCCACGAATGTTAAGATAATAAATACATAATACATGAGATGATTGCTTTTAGAAACATTGGTTAACTCATTTAATTAAATTTACAAATATCATCTGAATCTTATGCTACAGTCAGATTCAGCATTCTATTATTTAAAGATTAGGAAGATCCAATTTTGCAATGACAATAGCAAATGAAATATTATATTATTTTGTTATATTTATGCTTTACTCAAATTGTTAAGAATATAAATATATTTAGAAATATATCGTTTTTTCTAAAGACTTAAATTTTTAAGATTATTAATAATGCATCTAATTTTATATGATATTAGAGTAAGAGATCTTGAATTTAAATCTTGATGTTGGTCATATTAAATTTTTTTTTCTTCATTAATTATTCACATACGTGTTGGATTTTAAGTTAAACCAAAATTATCAATAATTCATAATACGTTGCTTATATTAAAAAAATATTTTTTTTATTGAACTTTAGACTATATTAAAATTGTCAGCAATCTACACATTAAAATTATAAATATAAAAATATATTTTTCATAAGTTAAAATTTTTAGAATTATTGATAGTACATCCAACTTAACATGTAATATAACTGAATTGTTATTATTTTCCAAACTTTAAAACCAAAATTTATTCTCAAGCTCCGAGCATATATGTATATTCCAAGATGCAGATGGTGAGATCATTAGGATCATAAAATTTTACATCGTATACACTATACAGTAAAAATAAAAATATAGATGTCATATAATATGATTTTATTATTATTTTTGTCATTTTATATAGACATATTGACACTTGAACTTGTCAAAATCATGACATATAGGACAACAGCAGAGAGATGAATTTATAAACAAATATTAACAACATTTTTTTTCTTATTTTACAGTCTGACATCTCATTATTAGTTACATGTTCAATAATTTATGATTCTGAATCCTTCAACCCTCCTTATTATAAGTTCTAGCTTGTAAAAATACTTTTTTTTCCTCATTGATTTTGTAGTGGCTTTGGTTGGTCTGACTAAATTCATCTCAAGACAAGTTGGCTTTTATCCATTAAATAACTCGGGGAATGAAGAAATATTGCGTAGCTGAACTTATTTCCTCGCACGCAACTTCGATCTCTCCGACGAATTTTTTCCCTTTTGACTCTTTTTTTCTATTTTTTTCCAATAAATGAAATTTGTCTATTTCCGTTAAATTGATGTTATTTCGTATTTGACCGAAAATTAAATTAATTATTCTAATTTTAAATGCACTAAAGTGTCAATGGTTCATATTGTTGAATAATCCAGGCATGTGTGAGTACTCGTAATTTTGCGTTGAAATCTAAAAAAAAAAGATATCTTGGACTTAAGAGAGACATTTTATCTTAAAAATAAGTAGTTAGATATTATCGATAAGTTTTTTTTTCTTAAACGGATTTTAAGGTCAAATTCATATACATAAAAGAATTGCATGTACTCAACCTAAAAGTTTGTACATTGATTCAACTTTCGGCTATACGCGTTTTTATTCTTATTTTATTATTTTTAGCTAAAAGTTTATTTTAAGAAAAAAATTAGGTGAGAAGGAGAAGAGAAAAATAATTTTGTAAAAGTCAAAATTGATGGACACGAATGATTAACTTGTGTTCTAAAATTAATTATCAAGTTTATATTTTTAGAAGGATAAAAGTTGATAGTTTCGAGTTCCAATATAGAATTAGTCAAATGTTAAAAATTTTAAAAATCAATGAGTCTGGATTGAAAAAAAAAATTGATTGTCTAAGCTATTCAACTGAAAATTCATTGGCTGCCGGTCAAAATTTTTTGAAGGATAAAGAAAAGTTGAGTCCTGAGTTTATGAAAAATATGTTATTGGGTTAGAATTTTTTAACGTTAATTCTTAATAAGAATTTGATGGTTTTTTTTTGTGTAGTTTGCTTCTTTTGAATTTCTGATTTTTAATCTTTTGAACTTTTTCTCCGTGATAATTCTTAAAATAATTGTTGGAGAAAGGACCCATTTCTAACTTTGTCACTTGGTTAAAAACAATAATAATAAAAAAAGAACATGAAGTACGCTGAAGGTGGCTGAACTACGGGCATCAATTAGCCCATTTAAAAACATTCCACACGCCAATTTAATGATGAAATAAAGTTGGTAGCCGAAAAAAAATGATGGAATAAACGTATAAATGTGGAATGTAAATACGACTTTTTTCTTCCAACAGTAGCTGTCTAAGTATACCTCTTATCTTTTCTCAGCCTTTTTATTTAGTTTTGTTAATAGACAATATTCCATGATTTGTTTATTTTCTGGATAATATTTTTTAAAACACCGGCAATGGTAATTTTCACTTGAACTTTAATCTATTTTCAAATCTGTTTTTGAACTTTACTTTATAATAAAATTATCACCGAAGTTAATTTTTTTTGCAAAGAAAGTACTCTTTTTTCTAGTTCTATAGTAAGCAACCAATAAAATTTAAACTAAAATTTATCTCTTATTTTTCATTGCAAAAATCTAGCGCATAAATACAGTAGTATGCAAATGCAAAGATCTTTGAAGTTTTCAAGAAATCTGGAGTATAGATATTTTGAGTTTGGATAATTTGAGAAAATGACCTATGACGAGTGAAAAAATTATAAAAAAAATTGACGGTTATTTTTTTTTTTTTTGACAATTTATCATTTAATAAAATATATTATTGCATTTTGAGAAATAACTAATGGTTGTAAATATTCTATGACATTTAGGTTGACCCAAAGGTTACATCCCATTATAGTAAAATTATGTTATTAAAAGTTATTAAACCATATGTCAAGATGATGTGCAACTTATATGTTGAAAAATAAATGAAAAAGGATATTCAGAGACAAAATGGTCGATTGCTGCAGGACAACGGTTGACCGGTATGATACATGGACTCAATTGTTCTAAAGGTTGACCGGTCCGTCAAAGCAGTCGACTGCTCCGGACCACAAAGCTGAAGTTTGCTTCTGAACGAGAAACGATTGACCACTCAAAGACAATGGTCGACCGGTTTATAGCCCAAGGCTAGTTTTCTATTAGAGCGGTCCGCTTGTGCATCGAGCGACCGACCGGTGGCAGCTGAAAAGTTCCAACGACTATTTTTTGTTGTTGTCAAATCAAGAGGGACATTGGAGTAACAACTACATTGAAGACAAGAGACTATATAAGAGCATTTAGGATGTTGCAATAATATCTAAGTAAAAGAATTCATCTTGCATATTTCCAAGAGCATCCAAAGAGCACTTAGAGTCTAAATTTGCAAAATTTTCTTCTCTCTTTCTCTTGTTCTTAAGTGAGTTCATATTATAAGAGAGATTGTGCGAGAAATCTTCCTTGTAATATTGAGAAAAATCTTATTGTGAAAAGATGTGTGGTATTGCCTCTTAAACAGAGAAAAGACTAGTATTATAAAAGGGTGCTTCTCCCTATTCGAAAAGAAAATTTGATAGTGGAATTCCAAGGTTCTCAAGGCGTGAGAAGTCGAAGCGGGGACGTAGGCAAAAAGTTGAGCCGACTGAACCTCATCAACAAATCTTCTTCTCAATTTTGCATTTCCTTTTCCTCGTTTTTCTTAACAATTTGCTTAGTGATAATCTTTTTAATTATTGTGAAAAATGTTTTGAAAAATTATTACACCAATTCATTCACCTCTCGAAGTTAAGTGATCCTACAATTGGTATCAGAGTAAGGTTGCTCTATTTCTAAGATTTAATAATCTTTAGAGAAATGACATCAAATGCTTTTTCTATAGGATCACTTGTTACCAAGAGAGGGGGGAGTTCGGAGGTGAATTGATGTAATAAAACTTTAGACCGATTTCACAATAAAATCGCGGAAGCTAAAAATCAATTTTTCGCAAAGTTCAAATTCAAAAACTCTCACTGGGATCACTTGGCACCAAGGCGGGGGGAGGAGGGTTTCAGGGGTGAATTGGTGTAATAAAACTTTAGACCGATTTTACAATAAAATTGCGAAAGCTAAAAATCGATTTTTCGCAAAGCTCAAATTTGAAACTCTCTACGTAGAATAAGTGGAATAGTGATATAAGTGAGCATGCAAGATGATAAGTAAAACAAGAGAAATGCAAACTCAAGGCACAAAAGTTGTTGACGAGGTTCGGCCACCGCCTACGTCCCCGCTCCAACTTCTCAACCTTGAAACCGTCAGATATCCACTAGCACTTTCTTTTATACGTAGGACAAGGAAACCCTTTATATCAAACTCGTCATTTCTTCACTTCAAGTTAGGTGAAATCTCTTCTCTAAGTAAGCCCACAATCTCACATTTTTCTTTACTCAAGAGGCTATGTGTGAACCTATCTTACAATGGAGCTAAGTCTCTCACAAGAATACAAAAATGTACTCTCTTATAATCTCTCTTTTATGATTTCACACTCACGAATAGGGGGAAAAAAGAGAAGATTCAACAATTTGGGCTCCAAAA
>LTAE01008913.1:26435-41977 GCA_001647135.1 Pontederia paniculata
GGGGGGGGGGGGGGGATGAATTGGTGTGATAAAACTTTAAACCGATTTCACAACAAAAATGCGAAAACTAAAAATTAATTTATCGCAAAGCTCAAATTTGAAAACTCTCTATGTAGAATAAGTGCAATAGTCATATAAGTGAGCATGCAAGATGATAAGTAAAGCAAGTAAGAGCAAAATATAAACTCAAGGCACAAGAGTTGTTAACGAGGTCCGGCCACCGCCTACGTCTCCGCTCCGACTTCTTAACCTTGAGACCACCAGAAATCCATTAGCACTTCCTTTTATATATAGGGCAAAGAAACCCTTTACACCAAACTCACCGTTTCTTAACTTCAAGAGTAGGCGAAACCTCTTATCCAAGAAAGCTCACATTCTCACACTTTTTTTTTTTGCTCAAGACGCTATGTATGGACTTCTCTTAAAATTGAGTTAAGTCTCTCACAAGAATACAAATGTTGTGCTCTCTTACAATCTCTCTTTTATAATTTCAACTCAAGAATATGAGAGAAAAGAGAAGATTCAATAATTTGGCTCCAAAAACTTCAAGACTTTGATCTCCCTTTAATGTTTAATATTTTCCTTGAAGCTTTTCTTATTTTTGACCTTCAAATGGTCTCTTATCTTCAATATAACCGTTACAAATTTTTTTCCTTTGATTTGATACAAGAAAACTAGTTGTTGAAACTTTTCAACTAGCCATCGGTCGATAGCTCCATCTACTGGTCGACCGTTCTGCTAAAATATGACCGTTGGAGTTGCACCGGTCGACCTCTACTCTGCACCGATCGATCGTTTGATAATCGGGCCTGAAAGTTCATTACTGGAGTGGACCGATCGACCATTTTAACAAACCGGTCGATCACTATAAAATTTATCATATATCTTGCAGAATTCATCAAACCGGTCGATCGCTTCAGGACACTGTTCGACTATTTCTCCTAAGCCAACTTGATAGACTTGCATCTTTTTGATCATAACTCTCAGCACTGATATTTTATTGATGAAAATTTTCATTCTTTGGAAACCTAACAAAAATGTCTACAACTTTTGTATTCATAGATCGATCCATATATGCCAGTAACATCTTCAGAAATCTTGTTGAAATTTGATTAGCATGTTGTGAGTCTAAGGTCGATTGACCGACCTTTGCTAGGTACAACCGACCTTGAGTTGTGTTCATCCAACTTTGCTACTAGCTTCATCCGACCTTGAAAGTTGATCCATCCGACCTTCAAAACTTCTTGAATTATGATGGATCGTGTCGTTGGAAGTTTCAAGTCTTCATTCCACCTATCTTTTCTTCACTTAAACAATTTATTAGTAAACACTACTCAATCCATAACATAAAGTAGGATGATCAAATACTAATATGAAGTTCAAAACATAGAGCTATCTTTTTGAAATTCATCCCTTTTTGGATAGTTCTAATTATTCGAGGTTTGTCTTATCAGAACATAATGGTTTATAATGCATAAAGCATATGTTCCAACATTCTCTCTTGGCGAGGGTCAATCGACCACTCGTCCACCCGCATTTAGTGCATCAAACTTTGCATATTTGAAATTTAGGATGCAAGCTTATGTTTTTCCATTGGTATTGATATTTGGGATGCTATTGAAATGCAAACCAATCCTTTAGAATACACTGACGGTGAAAGACTTTTATTTAAATTATATTGGAAAGAAAAAATTCTTATATTGTGCTACTGGTGCTACAAAATTTAATAGAGTTTCTACTTGTAAAATATCTCATGAAATTTGTAAAAAAATTAATTGTAACTCATGAAGGAACGTATAAAGTCAAAGAATCTAGATTAAATATTTTGAATCATCAATATGACTCGTTTAAAAGGGAAACGATAAATCTATAAATGAGATGGTTTGTTAGATTTAATGATATTGTGAATGACTTAGCCTCCTTGGGCGAAGCAAAAACTAACTCTCAAAAGGTGAAAATATTCCTTAGTTCTCTCTCTCCAAAATGACATACTAGGAGAACGATAATTGAAGATAAGGACCTAAACAAGCTTGAGTTTGATGATCACATAGACTCTCTCCTAACCTATGAGATAGGGGTCAAGGAAGAACAAGAATAATCAAGCACAAGCAAGAAGAAGGATCTTGTCTTAAAAGTAAATAAAGATAGTGATAAGACAAATGATGATGAAGACTTTGATGAGAAGAAGCTTGCTTCCTATGCAAAGAAACTTGACAAGTATATCAAATTCTTAAGGCAAAAGAAGAAGAATGATCCACCTAAGAGAAGATCTTCAACCAAGAATCAAGTCACATACTTTGAGTGCAAAAAAGCTGGACATTACAAAAATGAATGTCCAAGCATTGGAAAGAAGCTAAACGATGGAGAATTATCAAAGAAGAAAAAGAAAGTTCTTTTGAAAAAGAAAAGTTGTGATTAATTCTTTGAAAAAGGATGTTTCAAGTTTAAAAGGGCAATTAATCAAGTTTTCAAATGGAAAAAAATGTTAGATGCTATGCTTGCTAGTCAAAGAAAATTTTTAAATAAATATGGACTTTGATATAGTGCTTTTAATTCAAAGAAAAATAAGAGAATACTTTTTGTAACAATATCACATTCTCATACTTATCATCCCTATGTTACTTGTTTTTATTGTGGTTATGATGATCACTACTCTTATGAGTGCAATATTAGAAAAGGGCAAAATATGGGTATGAAGAAGATTTGAATTTCAAAGAGAACTCCAAGTAACCTAAGTGGACTCAAATTAATTTGGGTACCAAAGAAGTAAATGTCTTGAAATTCTCTTTTGTAGGGTACCACAAAAAGAAGGAAGAATAATAACAAATGATATCTAAATAGTTAATGCTCAAGACACATAACAGGAGAATTAATCAATTTCATTACTTTGTAAAAGAAGAACTTTGGAACCGTTACCTTTGGGAATAATCAATTGTGTGACAAAATTCTTAGTCGAATTTGAAAAATATAAATGCTTAATATTGGAGGAATTTGAACAACTACTATATGTTGATTTTCATCATAACAATATTTATCAAATTCATTTTGAAGATTTGGAAAATAAAAAATGTCTTAGTGATTTGCATGATGATACTAACCTTTGACATATACGATTGGGATATTTAAATTTCAAACTACTTTACAAAATTTCTAAAAATGAATATGTAAGAGGACTACCTTAAGTTAAATTTGAGAAAAAAATGTTGTTTGTGATTTTTGTCTTAAGGGTAACAAACTAAATCCTCATTTAGATAAACAAATCATAATTAGTACAAATAGACCTTTGAAATTATTGCATCTTGATTTATTTGGATCTATTGATGTTGTGAGTCTAAGAGACAAAAGATATGTGTTTGTAATAGTTGATGATTTTTTTTTCGATTTACTTGTATACTATTTTTTGCTCAAAAGAATGAGACTCTTAATCTGTTTTTTAAATTTTTAAAAAGAACTCATAATGAATTTGAAGCAAAAGTATCAAAAAATAGGAGTGATCATGAAGGAGAGCTTGCAAATCATAAATTTGAAGAATATTTTGAGGAGAATGATATTTTTCATAAATTTTCAACACCTAGGATATCTCAACAAAATGAAGTTGTAGAAAAGAAGAATATGATGCTTCAAAAAATGGCTAGAACTATTTTAAATGAAAGTAATTTGCCTAAGTACTTTTGGACGGAGACCGTCAACACTTCTTGTTATGCTTTAAATAGAATATTACTTAGGCTTCTTGTAAAGAAAATATATTTTGAAATTATAAATAAAAAGAAACCTAATATTTCATATTTTAAAGTATTTGAGTGCAAATATTTTGTTTTTAAATAGTAAAGATAAATTAGGTAAGCTTGATGCAAAGTGTGATGATGATATCTTTCTTGATTATTCCATGACTAATAAGACATATAGAGTTTATAACAAACGAACATTTGTTGTGGAAGAATTAATGAATGTTAAATTTAATAGAACTAATGACTCTTTTGATAAGAAAGGAAATAGATCTAGATGAGGGCAATGAAGATGTGATGGAGATTCAACCACAAATGAGAAAGATGTGAATTGAAGAAAATGTGCAAGAAGCCATAAATAAGGAGTCATCAAATGAAGAAGTGATTGAAGAACAACAAATTGAGGCTCAACAAGTGGTACCAAAGAATTGGAAGCTTGCATCATCCTATTCTCTTGATCAAGTCATAGATAATCTAGGTGATGGGGTAAAAACTCGAAACTCCTCAAAGAATATATGTGCTTTTTCGGCTTTTCTTTCTTAAATAGAGCCAAAATATATTGATGAATATTTAGATGACTTTAATTGGATAATTGCTATGCTACAAGAATTTGAAAATTTTGAAAGAAATCAAGCTTGTAAAAAGACCCAAGGATCATTCTATAATTGGTGCTAAATGAGTTTTTAGGAATAAGCTAGATGAAAATAGTGTCATCATGAAAAATAAAGCTAGACTAGTGGCCAAGGGTTACTCACAAATGGAAGGAATTAATTTTGAATAAACTTTTGCTCCGGTAGCTAGATTTGAAGTAATTATAACGCTTCTAGCATTTGCATATTTTAAAGGTTTTAAAATTTTTCAAATAGATGTTAAATCAATATTTTTAAATGGATATATAATGAGAAAGTGTATGTTGAACAACCCTAAGGTTTTGAAAATACCGATTTTTCAAATCATGTTCTTACATTGTCAAAAGCACCTTATGGTCTTAAACAAACTCCTAGAGCATGGTATGAGATTAAGCTCTTTTTTAATTAAAAATAATTGTAAAAAAGGGAAGGTTGACACTACATTATTTTTAAAGCATCAAAATAAACATATCTTGGTTGTACATATTTATGTTGATGATATTGTTTATGGTGCTACTATTGAAGAATTGTGCAAAGAATTTAGAGTTCTTATGCAAAAGGAGTTTGAGATGAGTCTTGTAGGTGAACTCATTTTCTTTCTTAGACTACAAGTGAAGCAAACAAAGGATGGTGTATCTTCCTAAGCCAAGAAAATTATACAAAGGAAGTGCTCAAGCGTTTTGGCATAAAATGATTGCAAATCAAGTTCAACACCAATGAACACAACAACCAAATTGGATATGGATGAGAATGACAAGTCATTTGATAAAAAAAGGTGTAGAGATATATCAATAACTTTCTCTATTTAACGACTTCTATAACCGATATCATGTTTAGTGTATGCTTATGTGCTAGATTTCAATCTGCACCTAAAGAGAGTCACTTAGTTGTCGTTAAGAAAAATATGAGATATCTTAAGAATACAAGTGGATTAGGCATATGGTATGGTAGGAACTCCGCTTTTGATTTTCATGCATACACCGATGCAGATTTTGCCGAATACAAAGTAGATAGAAAAAGTACTAGTAGGATGTGTTATTCTCTTGGTAGTTCACTCATTTAATGGGGTAGAAAGAAAGAAAAATTCTATAGCTCTCTTCTATCGCCGAAGCGGAATATATAGCAACCGATAGTTATTGTGCACAAATTTTATGGGTTAAACAATAATTACTTGATTATGGTATAACATGCTCAACAATACCTATGAAATGCGACAATGCTAGTGCGATAGAAATGACTAAAAATCCAGTTCAACATTTTAGGACGAAACACATTGATTTGAGATATTATTTTATTAGGGATAATGTGAATCTTAAAAATATTTCTATTGAACATGTTTCTAATGAGATTCAACTTGCTGATATCTTTGCAAAACTATTGAGTAAAGAATGTTTGTATGCTTAGACGAGAATTAGGTATGCTTGATTTGTGATGTCATATCAATTCAAATTAGGAATGCCTTGGCTATGCAAGTGTCACTCTTTACATGTATTGAACATTGAAAATGTGTTATACAACACATATATTTAATTTAAAAAGATTAAAAAATTCTATTTATGACTTGAAAATGAACATTTTTTGAAAAAATTCAGAACGGTCGATCAGTTTAGGTGAGCAGTCGACTGATTCAGAAGAATTCGGAAATTTTCAATGATAGCGATCGATCACTACACAAAATGGTCAACCGCTCCGGGGGAATTAAAACCACCCGAGAGCTCTCTTTTTCATTTCATGCTCATCTCTCTCTCTCTCTCTGTTTTTTCTTTCTCTCTCAACTCTAAATCTTTTTCCCCGTTTATTTTCATCCCTAGAGATTGGAATTCACATCGTCATCATCTTCATGCTACTCTCTAGGGTTTGGCCTCTTTTCTTTTTAATCTTTTAATTCCATCCTCTTATCTTATGTTTTAGCCCTAATCTTCATCTTAGTTTTTATTAGTCCTTGATCCTTCTTTCTTGTGGTAAAACTACCATCTTGAGGTTACTTCCATCGTTGTGTATTAAAGGCAACTTTTCACAACCTCCTCTTGTCAAAATCAATTTTCGAATTCCGCCCATCAAATGTTCGATCAAATTTCTGTGTGAACATTACATTCTCCTTTGACTTGTTACGCTTTGATCATGGGTTGTAAACGCAAAACCCCATCTTCCAAAGGTTCCACCCCTGTGCCTCGCAAGAAAAAAGGCCCAAGTTCATCTTTCGACCCGATTCTTGAAGAATAATTTGATTCGTCCCTCTTTGTAAACTCCACGGTTGCCTCAAATTACAAGAAATTGTATGCCTCGTGCAATATTGTATCCGGAAAATGAGTGAATTGGGAATCCCTCAAAATGCCACAATTATGTGATCTTTTTGTTGGCATAGGGTTAGCCACCCCTTCTTGAGATTCATGAGCCTATATATCCTCGCTTGGTGCATCATTTTTATGCCAACATGTCATATCCTAACAATAGGAGCACTATCGAGTCAATTGTCTTTGGATCTCCCATTTCCTCACCTCGACCAGTTTGTCTGAGCTTCTAGCTATACCCACTGAGGATGATACAAGATTTGTTACACATGTATGGAACTATCATGCTCCTCTCGATGAAGTTCTTGATATTGTGTTTGAGGGCAAGTGTGATCGCTTTCCCTCCAAGAGTACGCATATGCTCTTGAGTCTTGTTCTTAAAGTTGCACACTATCTCCTTGGACACATTTTCTTCCCTCGCTATGATATTACATATCAAGATCTTTTTCATCTCTACTGCCTTCTGAAACTCAATACTCATCCTACCAATTTTGGTGCTACAGTGATCCAGACCTTAGTTAATACTAAGGAAAGGATCCTTCGTGCTCATGGTCAGAAGACTAGTCTTTACTTTGGCTATTTCCTTACTCGCATCTTTTGTCTTAGTGGGTTTACTATTCCTGATGATGAGGATACCTTAGAGATGAGTCCCACAGATATTATTGGTGCTAGTACACTTAGTCGCAAGGGCTTGCACTATCATGATGACGAGTGGATGTATGTTGGAAAGAGGAGAAACATCGCACCAAATTCAGATTCTGAGGAAGAGCCTGAAGATGTGCCATCGACGGAGCAATGATCAGGTTACTGAGGCCCTGCTCCTCTCCCAAGTTTCACACGTGCTGACAGGGTTGCCCTCTGTCTCCATATATTTTCGTTCTTTGCATGGAACATCTAGCACACTTGATACAAGGAGCTATCAACGAAGATAGGTGGAAGCCCATGCATGTAGGTGCTATCAGCCCACTTATCTCACATTTATTTTTTCATTGCTGACTTATTACTTTTTGCATAATCCTCCCTCCACTAAATGATGACAATTATTGAGATTGTAAACCTTTTCTTCATGGCTTCAGGGTTGTGGATAAACTAGCAAATCAATTCCATGTTCTTTTAAAAAATCATCTCCTCTTAAGCAAAGCACCAAATATTAGGGTCAAGCAGGTTCCATAAAGCTTCATACCTATACCTTGGAGTGCCAGTCAATCACAGTCAGAAGCACAAAGCCCACTTCAGAAAGTTAATTACCAAACTCAAGTCTAGGATTTCAAGATGGGCAACCTCCACACTCTCAATGGCACGACACGTGACCCTCGCCCACTTCCACCCTTTCATAACCTAGAAACAAGAAAGCTTCACATGCTTACATCCATTATCCAACCAAAAGATAGAGGAATGGGGTTGCACGACTTAGCAACACTCAACATCAATATTTTAGCAAAATTTGATTGGGGGTTCTACCACAATCAAGAAGCATTATGGTCACAAGTTCTATGAGCAAATGGAGACCCCGTATTGGTGGTCTCACACTCCGACAATCAACTGATGATTGTTGTCTATGGAAAGGATTGCACACCTCATGGAGTAAACTGTCACACATATAGACAATCGATAATGGAGAGTCAAGTAGTTTCTAATTAGATGCTTGGATTAGTCCTTCAAAGACCTTGAAGAATTTCTCCACCCTACCTCAAGAACTTGACATGACAATCGTTGTGGAATCTTTTGTATCAGAAGAGAGCACATGAAAATGAAACCTTATCGAGCAACATTTGAAACCTTAGGATCGTGAATGGTTTGAAAGCCTCCAACCATCCCTAAATGATGATACAATGATCAACTATATTGGTCGTTAGAAGCATCAGGGGCATTTAGTGTTCAGAGCGCCTATAACCTACTCACACAAGAATAATGGGATGATCCCAAATGCCTATGGTTGAGTATATGGCGGTGGGAAGATCCTAAAAAAATTAGATGCTTCCTTTGGCTGCATGCTACTCGAAACTAATGAAAAATGAGTTGTGCTACGATAGACACATAGCACACTCGCACAACTGACATAAATGCCTGAAATCCTTGAATCAACCTTGCACGTCTTGAGAGATTGCAAAGAAGTTAAGGAGGTTTGGAATGCCCTGGACCTAATGCAACTCCATATATCCTTCTACTATGAAAGTTTAACATGTTGGCTTCGCTGCCACCTACTAGAGGCAAGATCTTTCTTACATAACCTCAACTGGAAGACCAATTTCGAAGCTGCATGTTAGAAGCTTTTGAAATGGAGGCATGATGCCATATTTGATGCCAGCTCCATTACGCCACGTTAGAAGTCACATGAAATCCTTAAGGAAGCAAGACACTATAAGATGCCAAGAATCGGGAGAAAAGTCTGCTAAACTTAGATAATCAAATTGACAATTTGAAATCCCCTCTAGAGTAATGGACGAAATGCAATACATATGTGAACTTCCATCCTCGCATAGTTGATCACCCAAACTCAAGAGCTGGAATCATACTGAGAGACACATCAAGCAACTGATTAGGGGGTTTCATCACAACCATGCAAATACATACACCTCTTTAGGGAGAGCTCCATGCCATCGCAACAATATTAAACTACACATGGGAGCAAGGACACAAGCTGATATATGATTAAAAAATCAGACTCAACAGATTTAGTGGACCTGCTTAATAGGTCCATTCCTCAAGATCTCATCTCCATAGCATTCTGCAAGCAATTAGAGATCTCCTGAACAATTAGAGATCCACACATTAATAGCAACAACTTGTATGCAGATTGGCTGGCAAGACACGCATTCACTACAAAGGCATGCCAAAAGGTGCTCAGATACCTACCGACAATGCTTGAGCAACTAATCTTCACAAATATAGCAGGGATTAATGTATCCTTTTATTAGTTTTTCTGTCCGCTTTCATAGACAATGATCTCTTTACCAGGAAAAAAATTAACATATGAAATATTCGACCGTCAAATTACGATCATTAGAGAAAAAATCAAAATTAATTCAATATAATGCAAATTTACTTTTTTGGCCTTTATTTCATTGTAAATATTAAATTATTTCTTCTATATTTAAAATTGTAAATATTTATTTTATTTAATTATGCATTTTTAAAAAAATATTAATCACTAAAATAATAAAAAATATAAATTAAATGTATTTATTATATGTTAACTCAATGGCTTCCCTAACATTAATTCTGATTCTCCCTCCCAATATCAATGTCGTAAAGATTCACATTAATAAAAAGTAATCAAAATACGAACACGTGCTTTCTCATTCCATCTTGTCCTTACTAGTGAAAGACTGCTGTCCATTTATAGGAAACTGATAACTACACGTACACGTATGTACAATCATATCTATATCATGGACGTATACACATAGCCACATAGGCTGAGCCAATTAGAAAACATAAATAGTCAAACATGCAAACTGAAATTATGTAACTATAGAAATAAAAATATTAAAGGAAATATAGAAGTTGGGAAGGTTACTTAGCACTTTTGCTAAATAAGTTATTTAGTGGTGATCTAATCCGTCAGATTTGATTCTGACGGTTACAGATCAAATTTAAAAATTTAAAATATATTTTAAAATTTTGATTTTGAACCGTCGAAAATGAATATGATAGATTAAATCACTGCTAAGTAACCTACTTAGCAAAAGTGCTAAGTAGGCTCTCTTTTTTAAGAGAAAATAACACAAAAATAATAAAGAAGAAAGTATATCTCAATTTTAAAAATATCATGCACTCGTGTATATATATAGAGTGCAAGAGGGTGCACTGGTATATTTCTTATTAGCATATATTAGAGTTGATTGCTTGTGCAAATGAACGAAGGTGAAGTGTTAATAAAGGGAGGTCCTTGGTTCAATTTTTTTGACTCTTTATTTTTTTCTTTTCTCTATATTTAGTTTACCTTTTTCATTTTTACTTCTTTATTATTTATTCTTTATTTTTACTCAAATATTATCTATTATACTTTTTCATTAAATATAATTTATTTATATTATATTAATA
Organism: Pontederia paniculata; assembly: GCA_001647135.1. Taxonomy (NCBI): domain Eukaryota; kingdom Viridiplantae; phylum Streptophyta; class Magnoliopsida; order Commelinales; family Pontederiaceae; genus Pontederia; species Pontederia paniculata. The sequence continues at coordinate 37,128 of LTAE01008913.1, forward strand.
TTTATTCATTCATTAACAATATTATTTATATATATTACATTATACATTTTTATTTATAATCTACGACTATATCATATAAATCTACTTATTATTTTATCACATGCATAGAAATATATTTTTTTATGAAAATATATCTCAATATTATCAATTTTTTTATTTCATTATTATTTTATTTAATTATAATTAGTGTTATAATATCATATCCATATTTTTAAAATATTTAAAATAAAAAGCGAAATTGATGTAAATATCTTGAATTACATTATGCTATCAAACAAAACATTAAAAATTATAATTGAAAATATAAACTAATGTTCAAAATAATTCTTTTAAATAAATAGTGAGCAATTGTGCATCACTTGGATAAAAGTTTTGGCTCCGCCATTATATATATATATATATATATATAATATAATATAATTACGTGCATACACAAAAATAATAAAAGAAGAAAACATACTTCAATTCTAAAAAAAGCCGCATAAACACACACACACACACACACATATATATATATATATATAATATATATATATATACGTCATTTTCATTATCTTTTAACTATTTTATATTTCTACAATTTTATTTTGTCCCCTATGTTATGATGTTTAAAAAACAAAGAATATAGTGTTAGTTAATAAAAGAAAACCAATGAAAATGTAATTTTATTTTTATTATAAACATTTATTTTTATTTGTTCTTATATTAAAATTAAAATAAAAGAGTTGAAATATAATTGAACAATATATAAAATGTGACGAGACAAAAGAATTGTGGTCCAAAATGAGGCACACAAGCAAATCATGGCATGTAATCTAATGAGTACCAAAATAAAAAAAGAAAACATTAACAACTTAGACACAAAAAATTGTAATAGTTTGAAGAGAACTTATTATTATTAAAAAAGATGCTACGAAGTAAACATGATTGATCAAACGAATACAGTCACTTGAGAAGAGGGAAAATACTAGGCTTTGATCTTATGGTATTTAAGTAGTGTTTTGCTGTTCAGGTTATCAAGCACAATAGCCTGGTAGTACTCTCTATTGCTTGTGTCATCGTATTTGGTCTCGATGTCCAACCAATAAATATTATCTTCCATTACTTGTCCTTTTACCACTTTGACGATTAACAACTTAGGCAAGTTTTTATTCTTGTTGTTGTAAGTAGTGACAAAGAACTGCGCGATACTAACAATGTGGGGGTCACTCAAATTCTTTATGGTATTCCATTGTGAGTATCCATCTACTCGTCCAGAATGGGAGGATTGGATGGCGAGGATGATGAAGAGAATAGCAACAAAGATCAAAAGAGATGAGGACCTCATGGTGGCGGCCTTGTTGTTGTGGTATGATATGATAATATGTTTGTTATACCTCTGCAAGATAGATGAGAGTTTATTGGTATTTATAGAGGTGAAGGGAGAGGATGGAGAGATCATAGGCAACGATAAGTTTAAAAAAGTATATGGATGGAAAACATTTATTAATGAATGTATTTATAGATAATTATTTCATCATAATTGATGATAAAATAGTTAGTGACAAGAAGTTTAAATGAAAATAAATAAGTCACATTTAAGGAAAGATTTATTTAAGTTGGCCTGAAAATATAATTATTGTTGGCACTAGCCTTAAAAGGTTGGATAAGAACTTACACCTAACCAAAATGCATGTTTCATTTATAAGGGTAACTTTATACAACATGCTTAAACTTTTGCATTTATTGCCAATATATATTATTTTTTAATTAAAATAAATTGGTAATTTTCTTTATAAAAAATTAGTTTCATCATATTTCATGTCGAATAAGTTTTATATAACAAATTCATGTGATTGTAGACGACAAATCTAAAAAAATAGCAACAGATACTTTTAACATAAATAAATTTGTTTACCTTTTTATGTGAGTCATTTACTCAAATGTACTATTGAATCACCTAGAAATAATGTAATTTTAATTACTTTAGATACACCATTCGTGATGTACATGCAATGTGCAACGATATCACATTGTCATACACTATAATAACATAATGCCACATTATTTTAAACAGTTTTTTAAATATACCCGCAAAATATTGGTTGGAGACAACATTTTTCATTTTTGGTTATGAGAAAAGTTAACCAAAAATGTACATTTAATCTATAAAGACAATGTCTTAGGAGAAGAATTTACCTCCATATTCTATACAATTTCTTTGTGTATGTGATATTTTTTATTGACAATTTTTTTCTTTAATGATTAACTATATATGATAATACATACACTTTATCGTTTATTTTCTTTGACAAACATAAAATTAAATGTACTAATTTTAGGCGTTCTCATTTTTATCAAATTGCACAATTGAAATGTGTGTTAGCACAATTTATTTAATATAAGCATGTTGTTTTTTTCATTTTTCATGTAATACAAACATTCCTCTTTAAAAGTAATTTATGTGAATTCCAAATGTGATGTCATTATTTGAACCATTAATGATAAAAGGTTAACTACCAATTCACCATCATTCATAATTAAAAAGTTCTTTAAGACATTCTAAAGAGGGAGCATTAATAAATGATTTTGTGCATCAATTAATACAATTTGCACAAAATAAAATGAGTGTTCTATAAAATAGTAATTCAAACACTCACTTCAATCTTATAATTCATTGTACTTTTTTGAGATTTTATGGCCAACAATCCCACCCTCCAAAGAACTAATTTGTAGTTAATTTTATAAGTAAATAAATGTTGGCCTAAAGATGGAAAATTACATAACACATTATTCACTTTCTTTTTGAAGTTATATTGGACCAAATATGAGGCCACAAAGTGAATTTGTGTTAGCAGAAACTAGAAAGAAGTTTTATTGTGTAAAAATTGTTAATTTTTAATGGACATTTAAATCAATTTTAAGTTTATTATCGTTTGAAACTACTTTTGGAAGGTTAATTCTAAATGCATGGTAATTAATTGAACCGTTAATGCAAAAATATCAATTACTCTCACTCACAAAGTTATTTGAGACATTTTAAGAGCATTAATTAATACAATAAACACAAGATAAGATAGTGTTAGTTAAAATTGTAAATCCAAATAGTCTGTTCGATTTTATAATTCTATTACTTTATTTGTGATTTATGAGCAACAATTGTGAGAACAAATATTATAGTTATATTTTATGAGTAAATAAATGTTGTTACAAAGGATATGAAATTACAAAGCGTATAACCATTGGCACATAATTCATTTACTATGCGGCATAATTTTGGACTAAATATAACTCATACGTGTCTCAACTTAATTGCGTGGTTATCACTAGTTTCTTTTTGTTACAAGAAGAGATCGTTGGCCTAATACATCATCACTTGTAATTTTAATATCATTTAAAGTTCCATTCAAAACTTATTATAAAATCATACTTTTAGTTACTTAGGTTTCAACTTAATAAAGAAGTTTGATTCAAATTAAATTTATTCCTTTAAAATTTAGGTTGATCATATGTTGTGTATGCCTAACTATCCTTTATTTTATTGTTGATGGTCACCAAAACTTTAACTTATTAAATATATATTACACAAACTATTTAAAAATAGAAATCATTATTAAATATATTATTAACTTATTAAATGCCTAACTATTTTACATAAATATATCTTGTTAATGGTCCTTTATTTTATTTTGTTGTCAATGGTCAACAACAAGGTCCCTCATCTCTAGCCAATGCAAGTGGGATTGAACTCTTATCTCACCTTATCTCAGTCACCAAAAGACCATGTTCCTTGCTCAAGCAAAGCCTCCGGCGAACAACTTGTTTGAGGACCGTCCATACCGGCCTCTTGAAACTTTTGAGATCAAAATATGACACCAAATTAGTCTACCGAACACTACAAGGTCCTACCAGGTCCCCTCTTCAAAGACTATGGCGATTAATTTGGAAATGGCCAGGATTTCAGAACATGTAGTCTTCTTGTGACTTGTAGCCCATGCCAAAGTCCTCACTAACGTCCAATAATTGAGAAGGCACTTAATCACTTCTGATGCCTGCCCATGATGTTGTGTCCACTCTAAATTAGTCATGCATATGATATAGATTGCAACTAACTAGATGACTTAGATTTGACGGTCAATTGTACACAACCATCTCCAAGCTGCCTTCTTTGCATTGTCCGTGATAGAATGGTTGTAGTTTACCTTCAAGAACCAACAAGACACGTTGGCCTGAGGCCCCTTGGCCCTTTATTTTTCAATTACCTACTGTCAATGCTAGCTTTGGAGAAGTCAATTAGTATAAATTGAAGATTATCAGCCACCAACGAGACCAACCAGAATAAGCATTCAAAATGCAATTTCACTCTCCTTGGCCAATAAATGGATTGCCCCTTTTGGTAGTACATTTGTAACTGATGACAGGAAATGGTATACCTAAATAGTTTGACCCCATTCCCGAAAAGCTTACCCCAATCTCCATTTTTGTAACAATTTCTGCTGATTTATTTCCATTTTCCACTTTTTGAATATTCATCACTACTATATATGGATTTTGGGATTTTGAATTGATATGAGGAGGATTTTAATTAACTTTCATGATTTAGTTGTTTGAGCATTTGAAATTTTGAATTCTTTCCTTTTTCGTTGCAGCTGGAGGGTCAGGATAACTGCCATAACAGTCCAAGATAACTTCCATAACAACTCAGACCTTACATGATATAATCACCTAGATATTACTTGTTATAACAGCCTTGGCCGAGATCTTTTCTGCATAACAACTTAGGTGAAAATTTTATTTGCAATAACAGTCAGAATCTTACTTGCCAAAACAGTCTGGGCCTGTTGAATCTAAGATCCCGAGAATGTTTTGAA
>LTAE01008914.1:0-11225 GCA_001647135.1 Pontederia paniculata
TCTATATTTACTTGTGTTAAAACAAAGTACAAAAACTATTCTTGATGTTTTTATTTTATTTAATTCATCGCAATAATAAAAAATCTTGCGCACAATATAGGACTCTAACTTTGATGATTATTGCTATCAATGGTGACCACTTATCCTTAATTAATTATAACAAGAATCATTTATTCCGAGATGAATGTATTTTTAAATACAACATTCGCTTTTGATAAGATATTTTCAACATCTCTTATTAGCCAATTACCGATATTACAAGAAATATTATTTAAAGCATTATAATTCGTTACTCTCTTTTTACTATAATCAATAGTAAATTACTATTATTTTTCTGAAGACATAGGTAATGCTTCTAAAAGCATATTCCACGTGGGCAGAGTGCCCTTCTGAAAATATTACGAGCTTATGTGTTTAATTTTAGTTTTGACCGCTTGACTCATCACTATAATATACTTGTCATTGAAAAATCTTAAAATAATAACTCTAATTCTAACTAAGACTTATCCGAGTGCAAGCAAGTGCAACACGAACATCATCACGCATGCACCAAAACCAATGATATATTCATAATTCTAGTTACTTGCTGGGTAGTTTCTGTATTCAAAGAAATTTCAACATCTTTTAGAAACATGTCATATACCATGAGCAACTCAAATTGAGCATTGTTAGATCGAGTCACCCTAGATGTTATTAGATATTTGTTGACCCATAGCGTTTTCTTCAGCATTTGAAAAAAAAATACCACAGAGGGTTCGATGAAAGCATATTAAACATTTACGAGAAACCATCTATATCAAAAAAATCTCACGTACTTGAATTTGAGTGTCGATAGTCCAATAAAATAATTAGTTATGTAAAGTACATCTTGAGTTATGTAAAATACATCTTCTGAAAATGAAGAAAACTTCATGAGCATAACATGAACACAAAGTGAAAAAGTGACTTTTGGGGATAACAACCAAGAGAAAATCCTTGATAAAGGTAACATTGAAAAACTTGATAATGTAGTTATAGAAGATGTATGACTAGTAGAAAACTTAAAACATTATTTGCTTAGCATTAGCCAACTATGTGATAAAGACTACGTTCTGAAGTTTGAACAAAACAAATGCTTGATAAGTGATAGCAATGAAAAACTTTTGCATATGGGCTCAAGGCATCAAAATGTGTATGCGATTAATTTTGATGATTTGTCTAATCACAAATGCTTCAATGTTATGCATGATGAAACAAAACTATGGGATAAAAGATTAGGACACTTAAACTATAAAGCCATGCATAAGTTAGTGAAATATAATCTTGCTAGAGGTTTGCCCAAAACAAAGATTGAGAAAAATGTTATTTGTTCTTCATGTCAAAAGGACAAACAACATAGGACATCTTTTAAATCAAAAAATGAAATCTCTACAAGCAGAACCCTACAACTAATATATCTTGATTTGTTTGGTCCAATCTGTACCACCAGTCTTGAGGGTAAGAAATACGTGTGTATGTGTGATTGTAGATGCTATTCTAAATTTACATGGATCCTGTTTCTTGCACATAAGTATGAAACTTTTGANAATAGAACTCTAATTGAGATGGCTAGGACTTTTTAAGTGAGAGCAAATTGCCCAAATACTTTTGGGAAGAAACTGTTAATACCTCATGTTATATTCAAAACAAGGTATTGATTACACCTTTAAAAAAGGAAACCTGTTTTGAAATGATGTATGACAAAAGTCCAAATATCTCATACTTTAAAGTTTTTGGTTGCAAATGTTTTATTTTGAGAACCTTGGATAAACTAAGAAAATTTGACGAGAAGAGTGATGATGCACTCTTTCTAGGATACTCAAATCTTAACAAAGCCTATAGAGTATATAACAAGAGAACACTTGTAGTTCAAGAATCAATACATGTCACCTTCAATGAAGTTGAAGATGTTGTTGATCAATTTAAAGAGGTTAATATCATAGATGAGGATGATAAAGATGACCATGATCTAGATGAGCTGACCCATAAGAAGGAGAATTCTCAACCTATTGAAACCATGAGTAATGAGATTGTTGTGGTAAATGAGGAGAACCCATAAGGAATTGTTATAAAGATAGAATTACCTCTTATTGAACAAAATAATTGGAGACAAGTACCTTCACATCCCTTAGACAATATCATTGGAGACATAAAATGAAGGTGTGAGAACAAGAAAATTATTAAGTATTTTTTGTGCTTTTCTGCCTTCTTATCTCAAATAGAACTCAAAACTATAGAGGATGGAATGGATGATTCGAACTGGATAAATGTCATGAATGAAGAGCTAAACAACTTTGAGAGAAATCAAGTTTGGCATTTATTAAATAGATCGAAGGATCATCCCACAGTTAGAACAAAATGGGTATTTAGAAACAAACTAAATGAAATTGGAGTTGTTTTGAGAAATAAGGCTAGATTGGTTGCAAAAGGTTACTCTCAAGTTGAAGAAATTGACTTTGATGAGATTTTTGCACCAGTTGCTCGTTTAGAAGAGATTAAGACTCTTTTAGCAATTGCTTGTTTCAAAAAATATAAATTGTTTCAAATGGATGTTAAATCAATCTTTTTAAATGGTTATATAAATGAGGAAGTTTATGTTGAACAACCTCTAAGTTTTGAGAGCACCCAAATCATGTATTTAAGCTCTTTAAGGCATTATATGGTCTAAAACAAGCTCCTAGAGCTTGGTATGAGATATTAAGCTCATTCCTCTTTGAAAACAAGTTTTCAAAAGGGAAGGTGGACACAACTTTACTCTTGAAGCATTTTGGGAATGATATATTAGTTGTGCACATATATGTAGATGACATTATCTATGGATCCACATATTCCAAAATGTGTAAAACATTTGAAACTCTCATGCCCAAAGAATTTGGGATGAGTCTAGTAGGAGAGTTAACTTACTTTCTTGGTTTTCAAGTAAAGCAATCTAAAGATGATTTTTTTCTAAACCAAGGAAAATACACAAAGGAGCTGCTTGTGAGATTTGGAATGGATGATTGTAAACCCAACTCTACTCTCATGAGTACTCTTACTAAACTTGACAATGATGAAAAGGGTAAAAGTGTAGATCAGAAATTATACAGGGGTATGATTGAAAGTCTCCTATACTTGACTGTCTCAAGGCTAAACATCATGTTCAGTGTATGTCTATGTGCTAGATTTTAAGTCAATCCTAAGGATTCTCATTTAATGGCCACCAAAAAAATTCTGAGATATCTTAAGTATACTCCAAACTTAGGATTGTGGCATGACAAAAATTCTTTATTTGACCTTCATGCCTACATTAATTGAGACTTTGTTGGATGTAGAGTAGATAGAAAGAGCACTAGTGGCATGTGTTGTTTCCTTGTTAGCTCATTAATATATTGGGCTAGCAAGAAGCAAAACTCAATTGCACTCTCTAACTGAATATATAGCTGCTGGAAGTTCATGTGCTCAACTATTGTGGATGAAAAAACAACTCCTAAACTATGGCATAACATGTGAAACTATGTCATTAAAGTGTGATAATACACGTGCAATAGAAATGACTAAGAATTACGTACAACATTCTCGAGCTAAATACATTGATTTAAGATATCACTTCATAAGAGAACATGTATCACTCAAAACTTTCTCTATAGAGCATGTCCCAACTGAGAGACAACTAGCTGATATATTTACAAAACCCTTGCAAGGAGATAGGTTTAATATGTCAAAGAGAGAAATTGGAATGTTGGACTTAGGAACTTAATAAACAACTTAACTTATTGGTGTCTTTTCCATATTTCGGATAACCGAAGCTTATTCATGACCCAAGACAAGTTCAAGTATAGGGCGTCCAATGATATCTTAGGACGACCACTACGACTATAACATGACATCCTTACTACGTCGGTTGACCTCTAATCTCCTTCGGGCAACCGATGTTGAGAACACTATATATAGTGGGTCACCCTTAACCATCCTCATCTTTGGAATATTCTCAAAGGGCGACCCTTCGTGTTCTTTCGCTTCCTTCCCTCCAAGCTCCTTTCAAACCTCCTGTGATCCTCAGCATCCTGAAAGCGATTAAAGTTTTCTCAAACAAGGATTTGAACATTTAGGTCTAAAACATTATCTCTGTAAATTGTTAATATGGAGTTCTAGGTTTACGATCTAAGTTCTAACTAGGTCTAATCTTTGTTGTAAATGTTATTTTTTCTTTACAAGAATCAAATCTTTTTTATTTCCTTCACTACTATAAGGTTCCCTACCCTTGTAAGTTCGATTTCAACCCTTTTCTGGTTCCTTGCGATTCAATTTTTGTATTCTTCCTCGCCTATTTTGAACCATGTCGCCCATCAAGAAAGTGGCTCAAAAATGAAAACTTGTAAAAAGAAAACAAAGAGAAGAGTCATTTTCCTCTATTCCACAAAAGAGAGTTGACATAGGAGAATCCTCTGTCCAACCACCAGAACCTCTTCCTGATAATCACAATCAGACAAATGAACCCTCAATCACCCAAAAAATCTTTTAGTCACCCTAAATTCAATAGCGAGAAAGTCCTAAATCAGCATTTAACCCTCTACAATGAACATCGATTAGTTGAACCACAACATTCTATTGACTGAGAAATTCTTCAACTTCTTGGTCTAAAAGAAACTTTTATGAAAATTTAACCTATGATGACACCCATCTTGAAATTAAAACCTACTTGCATGGCAAACTATGACCGAATCTAAATTGACTAAGATCATTGATACTCCTGGCTTCCCTCACATAATCCTTGCTCCAATGCATTGGCCTCACACCTCCTATACTCAAAATCAAGTTGTCCTAGCTGTGAGTGGAGGAAAAGTCGATACTTTTGTTCAAGGATCCTTTCACAAGTATCTTTCCCCCATCATGAAAGTTGTCCACTACATAATCACTCATGTAGTACTTCCTAGAGAAGGTCATTACACAAGAGTTAATCTCCTTAATCTAGTTGTTCTTGCGCACCTTGTAAATCTTGCAGCTCCTAAAATTTCACTAGGAAATCTTTTCATGTATCAGCTCATCAAAACTAAAAAAAGTGCACTCTAAATGGACCAAGGGTGTTCGTCTCTACTTTGAAAATCTTATCACCTTTAAGATTCGCAAAACCTTTAGAAATATCTTGTTTGCTGAAGATGAAGTTGTCCTTCACCCACAAAAAAACGACAAAATCTCCTTCTCTACCTTGACTAGACAATGACTTACCAAGGATACCCCTCAGAATAGTGAACACCCTCCTGCTTCTAAGTATTAAGATACTATGAATCTGGAACCTGAAGCCACTAGATATGCCTCTACAGCTGAAATCCCTGAGCAAATTCCTCAACCACTTAGGACACCCTCTACAGCTACTTGAGCTTCCTCATCCTTCACATGGCCTCCAAGTAGAGAAGGTTGGGCTTCACTGTCCACCAAAGTGGACACTATATCAACCCAACTCAGCACCATGTCCACCCAAATAAGCCAAGCTCTCGAGTTATTATAGAAAATCAGTGATGAGTAGTCTGAGAGTAATGAAGTTAGTAAAGACACTGTTGTTCATCATAATCAAGCTTGTCGCCATTTTGATGAAGTGGAAGGATTCATGAGAGCAATAGGGTATGAACCCTATGGAACTCCCCTTTCTGATAATTACAAAGGGGGAGAAAGAAATCAGAGGAGTGAAGAACCCCCAGAAGAAGAAAGAAATCAAAGAAGTGATGAACCCCTTGAGGGAGAAGTTCAAGAGGAGGGTCATGGGGATCAGAGACACAATCAAGAAGAGGATGGACTAAGGGAAGTTGATGCTAGAAGAGATGCTGATATTCAAATCCAAGCGGAAGCTGATGCTAGAGAGAAAGATGTTGATCTTCAAAGAGCTGAAGATGGTCAAGAAAGTAACCTTGGAGAAGAAGAAGAAGTTGGCCAAGCCATTATTGAAATGCAAGCAGTTCAAATTACCGCCAAAGCATAAATTAATAGAAATGCCATAGAAGATGAATTTCAAGAACTGTTTTGTAAAAGTGAAATTAACATTCTGTTGACAGATGCAGTAAACAAAATATTAGAAGAAACAACAAAGGCAACTAAGGATATAGTTGAGAGTTCAACACCTTCTCTTCCTGAAAAACAATTTGAAAAAAAGCTTCAAAACGAAGAAAACTAAGGACAAAAAGAAATAGATAGATAGGTTCCTATTGTAGACAAAACTCTGTTGTATGTAAACATATTTTTTGGATCTGAATGATCACTATGTATGATACTTTGTGTTTCAGAAATGAAATGAGTATGCTTAAATCTCTCTTTGCAAAAATAATTTTTGAAGTGTGTTTTTCAGTGATAAGTGTTAAAATGAGTTGCAAAATGTCTCTGATTTGTATATCTTAGATATTTATGCATGTGTTAAAGGGGGGGATGCTTGAAAATGAGAAATATATGCTTTAGGGGGAGCAATTCTGGTCAGTTGAATCTTTATGTGATTCTTTCTGTCAAAATTAATCCTAAGTTCACTCCTCATCAATTTGTAATCATCAAAAAAGGGAAGATTGTTGAATGTAGGATCCCGAGATTATTTTGATGATCACAAATTTGTGAGGAAGTTTAGTTTGTACTAATGATCTTTGATTTGATTTGTAGAAGATAAGATTTTTATGTTCAGTCAGTAATAGGTTGATCAAAGTAGAACAATAGACGACCCATGTATAGAGAAGATCTGAATAAAAATCTAAAGTATGAGGCGGTCGCCCTAAGGATGTGAAGAGTCGACCGAAGTGAAGAACAAAGACTAAAGATATGAAACCAAGTATTGAACGGTCGACCGAAGCTTGTTAATGGACGACCGAAGACACAGTCGAGTCAGAGAGGTCGCTCGGTAAAGATAAGTGGGCGACCGAAGGTTTGAAGACAACGGTACAAAGGTTGAAGAACGAGCGCTCCAAAGTTAAGTGGATGCCCTATAAAGAGGAGGACGAAAGTTATTTTTAAAGTAAAAACAAGAGAGGTCGTCTGAATAATTCGGGGAGAAAATAATGGACGACCAAAAGTACCCAAGGTGAAAAGAAATGTCGTCCAAAGAGCTTCGTGATTTAAGCAGTGGATGGCCAAAAGAATGCATAAGTAAGGAGAGGTCGTCCAAAGATTTCTATGGACGACCGAAGTATCCCTGTAAGGTCATCCGAAAGCATCAGAGTCAGATCAACGGACGATCAGTGGAGTGCACAAGTTGAAGAGAAGTCAGAGAGGTCACCCATAGAGTTTTTAGTGAAAACAATGGACGCCCAATGATTTCAGTAGAACAATGAATGTCGTCTGAACTTCTCAGTATGGAAGCACTTGTCGACCAAAATATTAAGGAAACAATGACCAAAATATTCAGGTCGTTCGAAGTAACTGGGAGGAAACAACGGTCGACTGTAGTATTCCTAGTACAGATAAAGGTCGTCCAGTTAAAGCAGTGAGCGATTAGTGAAGTAAATAGGAAGAAGAAAAGTCAAGTTAGGTCGTCCAATGTGTTTGTGTGAGAGCAACGATCGCCGGAGAAGTTGACAGAAGAGAAAAGATGTCATCCGATATAACTGAAAGTTGTCAGAGGATGACCAAAGCATGACAGATCAGAAGACAAAAAGGACGTCTGAGGTATTCAGTGAAGAATAAGTGGGTGCCCAAAAGATGTCAGTAAGAAAGAAATGAGGTCCGAGAGATTCAATGTAGAATGAGCGGATGACCAATGAATATGGGTGATAAAGTAAGGACGTTCGAAGGTAAATAGCGGACGACCTATGGAAGGAACTATGGTTGAAGCTCGTGACTGCAGACGTTCGAAGGTGAACGGTGGACGACCGATGCACCAGACGGCAGATTGATAGATGACTTCACCATAGCAGCGATCGACCGATGAAGAAGAAGATTGACAGGTGACTACACCGGAGTAGGTGAAGAGTATTGTACTTGCATTAATGACTAGTTTTCTGAGAGATAGATTAGACGTTTATGTAAGGGTATAAAACTCAACCCCAAGAGTCTTGGGAAATAACATTGGCAAATTATTTAGCAAACTTGTAAGCTTAAGTGAAAAGTCTTAGTTCCTCCTCTAAGCGTTCTAGTGAGAATCCAGTATAGAAGAGAGAAATTTGAGTGTTCAAGAGTGAGCTCAAATTGTAAGAGGCTTTTACTCCTTGCCCTCGAAAAGAAGAGGAGAAAGAAGTTGTAAGGGATCCTTCGCCCTTTGAAGAAGGAGTTTCAGTGATCTCCGAAGATCTCGATTTTGAGAAGACCGAAGCGGGGACGTAGACCAGGAGTTCGGCTGAACCTCATCAACAAACATGCTTGTGTTTGTTTCTTTCTGTGCATCTATTTTACTTGCATTTAATTTGTGATCATTTTTGCTGCATAAACATAGCTTAGGATAAAATTTTTAATACACCAATTCAACTCCCCTCTTGGTGCTATCTAGATCCTACAGATATGTCCATCACAAGTTCTAATATGAAAGAGATTAAAAGGTTGAAGGAGCACATATCAAGTGTGTTTTGGAGAGACTTACTCATTGATGATCTCCTTAGAATATTTTTAAAGGGGATATGTGAAGATCGTGAAAAATAATGAGGTTTTTTGGAAGTTATAAAGTATTTGACATAAACCAAGACTTAGGAGAAATTTAATTTCTATAAGACAACTTGATTCTCAAGTTTAAGTTACAATTTTTTGTGGATTACACTTTCAAAACTTACTAAGGTTGTGTAAGAAAAGTAGAAATTGAAGTTCTCTGAATTCTTGATTGATTAGTTCCAAACATTCTTTAATGAACAAAAGAGCTTAGTTCCTAAGGAGTTCATATGAACAACATTAAAAAAATAAAATAAGCCTCCTATCTTTTCATTCTATATTATATTTAGACTTAAGACTAAAAACAAAGTATTTTTCTACCATTCTAAAATAATATAGTAGTTTTATGTTTTATGGCCTTTACTTTCATATATTAGACATTTTACAACAATTTTTATACTGATGTTGTATATCAATTATTTTATAATAAATTAATTTAGCACATAAGTTCTATGATTTTACGATACTAGTTCATGAGGATAAAATAAGTTCACCTATAATATTGATACTAATAATCTCGATCACTTTTGATGTAGGAAGACCTCTCAAATATATGTTGGCAAAGTCGTTTGTCCGATCCAAGCGTTAGTTACTCAAGTATGAACTTTATTTCCGTATGACTATGTAATCCAAATAGAATTGATTTTCAAAATTTTGTACTTTCTATCTGTGTGTATATGAGTGTGTGTGTGTGTGTGTCTTTGCGTGTGTGCACACACATATGTGTGTGATCTTCAAATTTCTTTGGTCTCGAGATGTCTTGTTATGAAACTAACAAATATTAGATTGATATTGAGTATAGTTGGAATTGAAAATTTACATCATAAACAAGTAGAGTAAAGACAACATTCTTCCATGGAGACCTAGAGGGTGATATTTACATGAAGTAATTAGAAGATTTTCAAGTTTTTTTTATTATGAAAACCCTAATTGCAAGATGACCAATAACTTATATGGCGTAAAACAATCCCTGGATAATGGTACATCATGTTAATCTTTAAAGTTAATGATAATTTAATGAGTAAAAATGACTTTACAAAATGCTTTTCAATCATTATTTTATGTATCAAGTGTTGTGATAATCGATACATCATATTACTCATTTACATTGATGACATGCCCATCACAAGTTCAAATACGAAAGAGATTAAAAGGTTGAAGGAGCAATTATAAAGTGTGTTTGAATCAACGAATTTGGAGTTGCAAAGGAAATACGTGGCATGAAGATTGGTCATGATAAAGAAGCTAGTACTTTTGGCAAGTAGTCTTATGCAAAATATGAAGGAAATACTTGAGAGTTCTCTTGTGCAGTATGCCTATGCAAACACTTTTGGCAAGTCTTTTCACGTTTTTTAAAAATCAATCATCCAAGACTACAACTACATATACAAGGTAGATTATGCATCAATCAAGGTAGTCTTATGCATGTAACCATAGGCACCAGACCATACATTGCTCATGTAGTGAGAATTGGGAGTTGATAGATATATAATACCCAAGAAAGAAACATTGACATGTAGTAAAATGGATCCTTTGGTACATAAAATGAACAAAAGGTTTGGAACTTTGTTTCTATATAAGTAATTTGGATCTGAATAGTTTGGTTGATGTAGATTTAAGTGGTGGTGCTAATAAAACTAGAAGCACCATAATATACGCACCACAATATAGGTCTATAAGTGACATTGTTATAAGTTGGATGTCTAATTTATAGAAGGTTGCTACTCTCTCCAATATAGAATTAGAGTATATTGCTATGACTGAGACATGCAAAGAAATGATTTGGTTAAAGGACTTTCTTGAAGTGTTAGACAATTAAGGTGCAAGAAAATTAAGTTTATTTTGTGATAGTTAAAGTGTGATTCACTTTGCAAAGAGTCAAGTGCGTCATGCTAGAATAAAGAATATCAAGTTAGAGTATTACTTCAATAGATATATTCGTCAACATGAGACATTGATTGTTGAGAAGATTCACAAGTAAGAAAATCATGTGGACATGTTAGCCAAGTTGGAGGTCATAGAAAAGTTGATTTTTTATGCAACATCAGTTCCCCTCTGTCGCTTGTTAAGAGAAGGATGTGTCCAGTGTTTCACAACTGATGAATGTACCTAATGTTGATGTACCTGCAAGTGGGAGATTGTTGGAGATAGTAGGTGGAGTCTGTCCAGTGTTTCACAAGTCGGAGGTTGTTGGAGATAACATGTTGTGAAACAAACTCAAGCTTTTTAGGGTCATATGATGCGACGAATACGTATACACTTATTAGCAAGTATACTAGCCGTGCAAGTAATATAATGATGATGAGTGTGAATCACACAAGGACTTACAAATATTGTAACCTAGACCTAATCAGAATTGAGGAGGTTTGATAAAAAGTTGGTTGAAGGATTTAAAGATAGAATAAAATAAAAGATAAAAATGATCAAAGACATTTGTCGGTGATAATAAACTCTGGTAGAAAGATAGGGCAATATCTATCTACTCCACCATAACTAAGGATTGTCTAAACCTAAAAGTTGGATAGAACATCTGACATATGAAGGAATCTCTCTAGTTTTAACTCACCAATGTTTCATGCTTGAGTTGACTATTATGCCATATATATATATATATATATATATAT
>LTAE01008915.1:5239-19648 GCA_001647135.1 Pontederia paniculata
CCCCATTCCCCCCCCCCCCCCCCTCTTGGTGACATCTAGTCCCTGCATTGTCTCAGTTTGGCATGGCTGATTGCAACCCAATGAAGATTCATATGGAACAAAAGACAACACTTCACAAGGATCCGGAAGGAGAACCTGTTGATGCAACCGACTATCGACGAATGGTTGGTTGTTTGAGGTACCTATTAAAGACAAGACCAGACATTTCTTATGTTGTTAGAGTTACTAGAACGTACACAGAGATGCCTATGATTATGCATCTCGAGGAGGTGAAACAAATATTGAGGTACTTAAAGGGTAAAATTCATTATGGTCTTGTGTACATGAAGGGAGGAGGAGTTGAAGTGACCATGGGCTACAATGAAAACAACTTAGCTGTGATTTATATGACCGAAAGAGGACCAGAGGTATAATGTTTTACGTAAACAAAAGTCTTGTATCATGGACTTCCTAGAAATAGAAGACAATGACATTGTCATCATGTGAGGCTGAGTTCATGGCAACCACGATAGTAGCATGCCAAGCAGTGTGGCTCAGAAGTTTGATATGAGAAGTGACAAGGTAAGAGTTGAAGCAAGTGAAGCTATTTGTCGACAATAGGTCCACAATTGCATGGATGAGGAATCCTATTTCCATGGTCGCAGAAAACACAGACACAAAGTTCCATTTTATTCGAGAATGTGTCAAATGAGGGAAAATTGTCATCAAATTCGTCTACACGGAGGAGCAGCAATCCGATGCACTGACAAAGGCATTGCCCGAAATAAAGTTGGCAACCATGCAACATCTGCTAGGCATCCGTGATCTCGAGCTAACTTAGGATTAGGAGGAGTATGTAGAAAATCATCCTGATTTAGCTATTTTCGGCAACAAATTTCAGCAAATCATGGAATAAATTGTATTTTGAATTCAAATTCGAATTTAAATTCAGAGAGATTTCTTCTTATTATAATTAATTGGAGTTTTCTTTATTTGCATAAATTAGTTTCCTTTATTAGCACAAAGTTTTGTATTTAAAACCCCCTTTGCTTCATAAATAAAAGCATTATGCGAATTTATCATCCTCCTTTGTTCTTAACATTCTTCTTCCAATATAGTTTTTAACTTGCATCTTCCAATATAGTATTATTTTTTACTTTCAAGTGTCGCATTGGAGGTAGGTGGTGCTAGGATCGTTGGGGCTTCAACAGTCATTGATGTCGATGGAGGTTGTGGAGTCGTCGCAGGCTGCTATTCTGCCATGGTGCTAATTGTCGTCATCTTCTTCAGTGAGGTAGTTAGTGGGATTGTATTCAATGGCTTGACCTCAAGGATGAGTGGATGCCTCACTGGTGTCTCTTGCAGCGTAGGTTTGGTTGCTCAGTATCAATGACCAAAGGGTCATTAGTTGATGTCCCTTGCTTCCCCTTTGGCTTTGGTCTCCATCTTTTCCCGGTTGCCTATCCTCTCTTAGCCACCATTATTGGTGATTCACAATGGTGTAATTGGCGATGAGAAGTTAGGTTATTGGTGGTGAGAGAGAATCATGGCGGAAGTGGCATGTGGAGAGAGAAATTCTTGAAGTGTTTGCCTCAAGTAGCGGGTGAGATTTTTGGTCGGCGGAAAACTAGAATCTCCCGCCCAGCATCGATATGTCTCCCAATTGAATCACAACTTTGCATCTGCTATATCATAGTTCCACCCCAGAAATGATATTAAGTTGAAACAAAAACAAAATAAAAGAAAAAATATTTGTTAGATGGTTAGTCTTGGTTGCCTCCCAGTAAGTGTCACTGTTTACCATCCTTGGCTAGACTATATCTTTTGTGTCTAAGGTGTTTGTCTTTCAGCTGGGTTTAAGTCAACTAATTCTTCTCTTGGTATATTCATCCCAGGTTGATATAGCTTTAGACGATGTCCATTCACCTCGAATATTGGCCCTTTTTCATAAAGCAATTAAACTGCCTCAGGGTCGAACACTTCGTGAATAGTGAATGATCTTTACCATGATAGATTTAATTTACCCGGGAAAAGTCTTAGCTTTGAGTTGAAGAGAAGGACTTGGCTTCTGAGCTCAATTGATTTGTTAACAATTCGTTTGTCATGCCAAGCCTTTGTCCTCTCCTTGCAAATCTTGGCATTCTTGTAGGCATGCAGTCGTAACTCCTCGAGTTCAAAAAGTTGTAGTTTCCGATTGTCTGGAGCCAAAGCCATGTCTAGGTTCAATAGTTTGACTGCCCAATGTATTTTTCATTCCAATTCAATTGGAAGGTGACAAGATTTCCCATAACCAACTAATAGGGTGTGATCCCAAAGGGTGCCTTATTGGCTATTCTACATGCCCATAAAGTCTCGTTTAATTTGGACGACAAATCCTTTCGGGACTTTAACACAATCTTGTCCAGTATTGCTTTTATTTTCCTGTTGGAAACTTCAACGCGATCACTTGTTTGGTGGTGGTATGTTGTGGACACTCTATGGTATATACCATATTTCTTGAGCATGTTTTCAAGTTGCCTTTCTACGAAGTGTTTCTCTCCATCGCTAATAGCTATCCTTGGAATTCTGAATTGCGGGAATATAACCTTACCAAAAGGCTTTCTAACTGATGTTGAATCGCAGTTGATTGTTGAGATTGCTCTATCCATTTTGATACATAATCGACGACCACCAGTATATTTTTGAATATGTCGAATGTTGGATGAGGTCCTATATAGTTGGTTCCCCAAATGTCAAAGAGCTCAACCTCGAGGATTCTACTTTGTGGCATCTCGTTCCTCCTTGAAATATTACCTATACGTTGACAACTATCACAACCTCACATGTAAGTGTTCACATCTTTGAACATAGTTCTTCAGTAGTAGCCAACTTGCAATATCTTGGTGGATGTTCTCCGAATTCCCCCATGTCTCCATATATCGAGCTGTGACATTCTTCTATAATCCTACCAACTTCAGTTTCTGCCACACATGTTCTAAATTGTCCATCTGAGAACCTCTTGAATAGCATTGGGTCATCCTAATAATAATGCTTAAATTCATTGAACAACTTTTCTTGCCTTGTCGAGATATCTCCGGTGGAAGGTATCTAGCAGCTAGGAATTTCACAATGTTGGCATACCATGGTGGATTGTTGTTTATGATTGCAAAAAGTAAGTCATTGAGGAAAGCCTCGTTGATGAGTAGAGAATGGTCTCCGACGGCTTGGGTAGTTTTGACAAATGGTCGGTTACTAAATTGTTAGCTTTCTTGTCTTGGATTTCGAGATCAAATTCTTAATAAGACCGATCTTATTAGCCAAGGCTTAGAGTCCTTCTTTTGCATCAGATGTTTCATAGCCATGTTGTCTGTGTAAACTATCACATTGGATCCTACCAAATATTGTCTGAATTTGTTGATTGCATACACGACAGCCAACATCTCTTTCTCTATGGTTGTGTCGTTTTGTTGAGCTAAGTCTAGAGCCTTGCTAGATAGTAGATCACAATGCTGCACTTATCTTTCCTCTGACCCAATATAGCTCCAACTGCATACTCACTAGCATCACACATTATCTCAAAGGGAAGATTCAAAACAGGCGCTTACATAATTGGGTCCGAGAGTAGTGCGTTCTTTATCTTATTGAAAGCTTCAATACAATGATTATAAAAAATGAATTAAGCTTCCTTGTGTAACATGTCTATCATGGTTTTAGCAATTTTTGAAAAATCTCTTATGAACGTCCGGTAAAAGCCAACATGGACAAGGAAACTTTGAACTCCTTTCATGCTCACTATTGATAGTAGTTTCTTTATCACCTATACTTTGGCTTTGTCGACTTCAATTCGCTTGATAGAGATAATATGTCCTAAGACCACTCTGGGGTCACCATAAAATGACATTTCTTCCAATTCAACACTAGATTGACTTCTTCACACTTTTGCAACACCCTCTTCAGGTTCTAAATAGTCTTCAAAGGAGGATCCATATACTGAGACCATAAATACTTCCATTATGTCTTCATTGAAATCTGCGAAAATGAACATCATATATCTCTAGAATGTCGTGGGTGTAATGCACAAACCAAAGGACATGTGTCTATATGTGAATGTCCCATATGAGCATGTAAGGTTGTTTTCTCTTGATCTACAGGGTGAATAGGTATTTGCAAAAATCCTGAATATCCATCCAAGTAACAAAAGTACCTATGCTTGGTTAGTTGTTTTAGCGTTTGATCTATGAATGATCTTTTCTTGTTGACTTGGTTCAGTTTCCTCTAGTCAACACACATCATTCATCCTATAGTCACTTTACTATGTATCATCTCTCCCATTTCGTTCTTAATAATTGTTGTTCCTCCCTTCTTAGGAACTATCTGGATTGGGCTTCTCCACTTACTACTGGATTGGTGATGGGATACATTACTCTAGCATTGAGCAATTTCAGCACCTCATTCTTAACCACCTCCTTGAGGTTTGGTTTAAATCTCCTATATCCTACTATGGTTGTCTTATAATCTTCTTCAAGTAGATTTTGTGCACACCAGGTTATGAGCTAATGCCTTTAATATCATCTATTGAATAGTCGATAGCTTCTTATGTGCTCTTACTACTTTTGGCAGTTGGGCAAGTTGATCCTCAAAGAGGTTGAGTTGACAATGATGGGATAAGTAAAATATAGTTCGAGTAACTCATATTTCAATGTAGGTGAGAAAGATTTCAACTCAATTCAAGGTGTATTGGTCGAGTTTGAGCTGTTTCAGATGATGTGGTTTGTTCTTGTCTGATTGAGCCTTCAGGGTCGTGACATACGATTTTGACAGGTGTGACTGATAATTGATTTCATATCCTGAGTCTTGTTGCTCCACTTCTATTAATATTTTCTAATTTACTTGGACTACCAATGATCTTCACAATCTTCTAGGGCATGGTCAAACTCTTATACATGTGTTACAACTAAAACTTCTTGTACAACTTCTTCAATTAGATAATAATCTTCACAAATAACTTCTCCAGTTGGCTTCTTCATGGTTTGGGATAAGTTTAACTCTATTATGTCTTCACAATTTGAAATGATAATCTTTGATTTTTCACATCAGTAACAACACCAACAATTTCAAGGAAGAGTATTTTGAGTATTAGAGGAGTGCTTGAGTCTTCCTTCATATATACTACAATAAAGTCTCCGGGGATCTTAGCATCCTTTGTGAGAAGGGTAAAGTCTGATGCAAGGGCTACTAATAGCTAATTGTTTTCTCGGCTTGAACTAGCTTTGAGTCCTACAGATTTGGTTCTGGTTGGCTAGTGTTTTTAGATGGTTGGGGAATTTGCTAATCCCGGGGTTGATATGATGTAGGAGTATTCACCTCATCTTTTTCTCTTTCTAGCAGATTTCTCCTACTTTTTAAGGTCACAACCTAAACTTGTTCCCTTAGATTAGGTTCAAGTTGTCCTGGTAGAGTGTGGGGTCTAGCAGCTGCTAAATTTGCTTCGAGTGTTATCTGGTTCTCCAAGATCTTGTTGTGGGTAGATAGATGCTCAATTTTTCTATTCATATGCTCGTGTCGTGTCATAAGCTCTTGCATCATTACCTCTAACTTGGTTTTGATGATTTTAGATTTAGTCCACATAGCATTAATGGAGACTATTGAGGTTACCAAGGTAGGATTCTAGGCTGCCAATTGGGGTTGTGAGTTGGAACATTCTAATAATGATTGCCCTTGTATGAAAAGAATGGATGATTTCTATTTTCTAGTGTGTACTTTTCATAGATAGGCCTAGGTGTAAAATTTTCAAATGCATTAACTTGATCAAATTGGATCTTTTGTTGCTCAGTTGTAGGATTTTGTTGTGTGACCAAGATTTCCACAGACATCACACTTTGTTTCAAGGGTCTGCACCATGTTGACTTGGGAGGCTAAGTTAAGTTTTTCAAAAGCCTTTTGTATAGCCTCCTCAACTTTAGATGAGAGGGACCCCAGTTCATCAGTCAGCTTCTTCTTCATAGGCTTCTTGGATTTCTTATGTCTAGGTAATTGTGATTATTTGCCAACTTCTTCAAGTGGATTTTGTGACCACAAAGTTATGAGCTAATGCCTTTGATATCATCTATTGAATAGTCGATAGCTTCTTATGTGCTCTTACTACTTTTGGTAGTTGGGCAAGTTGATCCTCAAAGAGGGCTGAGCTAACAATGATAAGATAAGTAGAATCTAGTTCGAGGAAGTCATATTTCAATGTAGGTGGGAGAGGTTTCAACTCAACTCGAGGTGTATTGGTCGAGTTTGAGCTGTTTCAGATGATGTGGTTGGTTCTTTGTATAATTGAGCCTTCATGGTTGTGACATCTGATTTCGACAGGTGTGACTGATAATTGATTTCATAGCATGAGTCTTGTTGTTCCACTTTTGTTAATATTTGCTAATTTACTTGGACTACCAATGATCTTCGTAATCTTCTAGGGCATGGTCAGACTCTTATACATGTGTTACGACTAAAACTTCTTGTACAACTTCTTCAATTAGATCGTAATCTTCACAAATAACTTCTCCAATTGCTTCTTCATGGTTTGGGATAAGTTGAACTCTATTCTGTCTTAACAATTTGAAATGATAATCTTTCATTTTTCACATCAATAACAACACCAACAATTTCAAGGAAGAGTATTCCGAGTATTAATGGAGTGTTTCAGTCTTCCTACATATCTACTACAATAAAGTCTATGAGGATGAAGAACTTTCTAACTCTAATTGGCACATTCTCAAGAATGCCTCTTGGGTGTTTGACTGACCTATTAGCCAATCGTAGTATTATGTTTGTGGGCTTGGGTTCTTCTACATTGAGCTTGTCACACATGGAAGAGGAAATGACATTCACACTAGCTCCTAGATCACATAATTCCCTTCTTACTTGCAAATGGTCAATGTCACATGATGTGAAAAACTGCCAAGTTCCTTCAATTTTAGTTACAATTTGTTCAGGATGACTGCACTGGTATTCTTACTTAAAGTCACTATCGCTTTGATGTCTATTCTTCTCTTCTTAGATAGGAAATCTTTCAAAAACTTAGCATAAGATGACTTCAATTGAAAAGATTCTACAGAAGGTATGTTAATTTGAAGTTTCTTCGGTACTTTAAAAAAATCTATTAAATTATTGTTCCTCATGAACCTTTAGCATCTTTTGTGGGAAGGGTAAAGTCTGATGCATGGGCTACTGATAGCTAATTGTTTTCTCGACTTGAACTAGCTTTGAGTCATACAGATTTGGTTCTGGTTGGCTAGTGTTTTTAGATGGTTGGGAAATTTGCTAATCCTTGGGTTGATATGATGTAGGAGTATTCACCTCATCTATTTCTCTTTCTAGCAGATTTCTCCTACTTTTTAAGGTCACAACCTGAACTTGTTCCTTTAGTTTAGATTCAGGTTGTCCTGGTAGAGTGTGCGGTCTAGCAGTTGCTGAATTTGCTTTGAGTGTTATCTGATTCTCCAGGAGCTTGTTATGGGTAGATAGATGCTCAATTTTGTTGTTCATATGCTCGTGTTGTGTGATAAGCTCTTGCATCATTTCCTCTAATTTGGTTTTGAAGATTTTAGATTTAGTCCACATAGCATTAATGGAGACTATTTAGGCTGCCTAGGTAGGATTCTAGGCTGTCAATTGGGTTGTAAGTTGGAACATTCTAATAATGATTTCCCTTTTATGAAAAGAAAGGATGCTTTCTATTTTTTGGTGTGTACTTTTCATAGGGAGGCCTAGTTGTAAAATTTTCAAATGCATTAACTTGATCAAATTGGTTCTTTTGTTGCTGAGTTGTAGGATTATGTTATCTGACCAAGATTTCCACAGACATCACACTTTGCTTCAAGGGTCTGCACCATGTTGGCTTGGGAGGCTAAGTTAAGTTTTTCAAAAGCCTTTTGTATAGCCTCCTCAACTTTAGATGAGAGGGACTCCAGTTTATTAGCTCGCTTCTTCTTCATAAACTTCTTGGATCTCTTATGTCTAGGTAATGGTGGTTATTTGCCAACTTCTTAATTATCCCATAGGCTTCATCTATATTGGTGGTAGCAAAAACTCCACATGCTGCATTATCCAAAGCAATAAAGGTTGGATAATTTAGAGTTGCACGGAAGTGATCCAGTAACTGTCATCTTTCATATCCATAGTGAGGGCCGAATGCAACTAAGGTTTGGAATATCTGCCATGCCTCATGCAAATTTTCCATGTCCAGGTGGCTGAAATTGTAATCTCATCCTTGATACGAGTTGTTTTGCTTGGACAAAAAAACTCTGCTAGAAAATTCTGCACAAACATATCCTAATCTGCTATCTCTTTTGGTTATAGATTTTTCTACCATTGCTTTGTCTTCTCTCTCAATGAGAAAGGAAAAAGTCCTATGTATATAGCTTCAGTAGGGATGTTATTGAACTAGAATTTACCACATATCTCCTTGAAATTGTCCAAGTGTTGAGCAAGATCTTCGGTAGCCGACTCTCCAAATTGGTCCTGCTGAATCATGGTCACCAGGGCAAGCTGCAATTGAAAGTTCACATCAGCCTTAGGTGGAATTCTTGGATCATGAACTGATAACATTAGGTGAATAAAAATACTTCGAACATCTAGGTCCTTGTGCTGCAAATTCAGCTTCCATATTCAATTGAGTTTCTTCAACACTTGATAGTTCTCGAGTATCAAAACTGACTTGCACAATATAGAAATTTTAAGATATGGTGCTTCAACTCTAATTTCTAATTGTATGTCAGCTGGTATAGATAGATATTTCAGAATCCATATTATATATTTCAGATGTTACCAATTCAGAAATTTTGGACTGTAATTCAGAAATCAGCAATGTGTTTGTCTTGTTAATACTTTGTGGTTTCCTTCTCTTCCTGAATTCTCTTTCTAGTTCAGAATAATAGCAAGTTTTTTAAGAAAAATCCAAATCTTAGCATGCACTATATCAGGATTAGTAGCACAGAAAAAGAATAAAAGAGAAGAATAAACTTGTAGAGAAATATTCACGTGGTACACTAAACTACTTATGATATTCATAATGGAACTAATGAAATTGACTAGATAAGTGATTTTTCTCCAAAAGTTGGCAATCGTCAACAACGCCAAAAACTTGATATGTGTTGTCTAGTGTTCAATCAAAATCGGATTCATGTACAAATATGCAAGTAAGGTTGTGAAAGTGTATATGCTAGTAGTGATAAACAACATATTATCAGTTTTAAACCTTAGACAATACAATGATGCTGCAAGTGCACAGCGATCAATTGCAGTACTTCACGTATAAAATTCAAAGGAAGATAAAACAATTATAGAGATCAAACCAACCTAATATAAATTAATAGCTAATCCTAAGAGAACGATGCAAATGGACTAAAAGATAAAATATCAACTAGCTAATATTTTAATTTTTCAAGAGTTTTCAAGAAATGAAACAAGTAGTAATCGCAACTAACAAGAATCAAGAATGCAATGATATAAGAAACACTAGAGTTGGTCTACTTAGGGGATGTTGAATTAGATCGTCAATATCATACAAGGTATATATACACACACACATATACATAAATATATATATATATATATATATATATATATGTGTGTGTGTGTGTGTGTGTGTATGTATAGATTTAATGGAGGTGAAACACTCCTTCATGTGTTTCACAGCGACACACCCATATGATTAACCATAAATTTTTAAATTTGTGGTCCAGATTAAAACACCCTATAATCACCTAACTAATATGGAATAAAACTTAATTTAGGTTTTTTAATCTGGACCACAGATTTAAACATTGACGGTAATCATATGGGGTGTTTCACTATGAAATACATGAAGGATGTTTCACCTCCATTGAACCCTATATATATATTGAATCATATTTTGACGAAGAGAGGAATCTCTTTTGAGGGACCTCAGTCACCATCTCCTAGTTGATCACTATTGGAAAGTGAGAAAGAGGTCTGGAGCCTACCTAAGATGGATCCGGTAGCTGACCGGAGTTGAAGGTCTCTCGACATATGACTACACATCATAAGTTTGTAGCACCGGGGATGGAGTTTACTACTAGATCATATGTGAATAAAAGTAGATGGGTCGTTATCCAATTATTCTAAAACTTGAAGAGAACAGGTAAACTCATAGCTATAGGAGTGTAAGAATACCCACTACTGAATTAGGGCTAAAAAGCCAAACCAATGCAATAAAAAAAACCACACGTACGAATCCAAGGATGCCCCTCTCTCGAGACGTATCATCTGATGAAGTCAACGTGATATATAAGAGAGATAATCAGAAGAAACCTCTGGGCTCGAATCTGATTCAATCAAACCATGGAACTCTTCATAAATCAAGGAAGTTCATAAAACGAGAATAAATAAAACTAGTCCATAAAGCAAAAATCTGAAATAGTTCAATAACTTCAAACCAAAGTGTGATCCTTTCCAACATCCCCTTAACACTAGAATTATCCTGTTGGTTACACATCATCTTCATCAAAATAAAAGTAATAAGTTCATAAATGCTCATGGTTTCTCCTCTACAATTGTCTTCTCCCTTTCTGATGGTTCTCATCCTCCTTATCCTAACGAGCAAATGGAATCGAATGATTGGAAGATGCCTTGTCCTGCCGTCTTTGGCTCTTTTTATCTTCTTCACCTTATATCAAATATGTCCCCTTCTGTCCAGCCAAAAATATTCCATTGATTTTTTTTTGTCCTTACCAATCACAAGCTATCTTAACTTTCTTCCTTCAACAATTTTCTCATATGAAAGAATGAAATGTTGCATTGTGATGCCTCCTCATGTGAGGGTGTGAAAGCTTCCCTTCTCTAAGAATCCTGGAATAAGAGTATAGAGCAACATCAACGAGTTCTAAATATTCAAATTGGCCAAATTTTCAATATAATGTAGGTGTGTTCACTGAAAAAATAAAATGGGCCCAAAGTAGAGATTTGATTTTGAAAGAAGGTGCACGGATTATACAAAGTACAACTTTGAAGACCAAATATTGCTCACTTGATGAGTCGCATCAGGTACTATGGGTTCTTTCAGGAATAACCGCCAATTCCTTCAGGGATTAAGCATTCCTCTAGGGACTATGAATTCTTTCATGAATTTTTTTTGGGTTAGCTAGCCCTTGATTGCATTAGGATCAAAATCAATTATCTTCATGATTGAAAAAAAGGCTCACTATTGGTAGTAATGATTGAATAACTTAGGATAAGATAAATAGTGAAGAAGCACAGCGATCATAAGATCGAATTGAGCTTGGACATATTGAACATAGACTAGTGAGTATTGTGTTACATGATGTAATTGAGCTTCTTGTCACAAATTGATGAATGCCAATGAAAAGAAAGATATAAAGTATATGAAAAATAAACTTAACAAATTTAAGTAAGATTGATTGATATCTTTGTTTTTAAACATATTTTCCCTAGTTATGTCTTCATATATGTTTTATCCTAATGTTTATGAACTTTACATATTGAACTTCATCACTCACAAGAGAATTGCCTCCCTTGCATATGATCCTATAGGTAATCAAAATTTTGAATAGATGGTGATGGCCCATGCAGTGCTGATGTTCGTGATGAGGTAATTTTTATATTACTTATGTCTAGATTGACTTTATAATAGAGTTGTCGAAGCTTTAATAGTTGGTGCTTTCTTTTACTAAACCATGTATTAGAATATATTAATTACTAGACTCTAAGATAAAAAAATATATATTTTAATTATTGGCTTCTGCTAATAATATCTTATTGAAAGTTCGAGCTTTCACATTGACATAGTCTTGACTAGTCAATTTGTAAAAAGTTAAGACACATATGTAAATCTGTAGTGTCTCTAGAAAGATATTCTACCACATTGCGGGTTGTGCTTTTGGAGGCATTACAATAACTATTTTGACATGTACTATATTGATTTTGTATTTAGGATCTAATATGAAAAATGTTGAATGCGTGAGTATACTTCTCTCCACTTCCATTACGGTTCCATAATGTTTTAGTTCTTTCCTATTTATGATTTATCCTTTTATATTAAATAAAAAAATCTTTAAAACGAGGGATACAATCTTCCTCTCCTATATGCCGCATAGAAAAAATTGGATGTTCGACCATCAACCAACCAAAGATAGGGAGAGGGCATCTTTGCACCTATTGCCTAGTAATCACCTAATAGTTGGAGAAATCAACCTCTCCTTAGCTTATATGCATCATTAATTTATTTTTAAATGTATTTATAAGATTATTTATTAATCTTTAAAATGGGAAAATAGAAAATTAATATTTGCACTGTTAAAATAGGATGGGTGCATGGACACCACCCTTTTTCATTAGCGCCTCTATTAGATACTTGTAGAAATATACAAGTTCTCTCTAAATAATTGTTCGCTCATCCCTCTCACGCTATGTTTTCATATGAGAGTAGAGAGCAATGGGTGAGACTCAAGAACATAGGGGGTGCCATCTCCCACTATTCTTCTCATTGATATATGAGGACTCTAGGTTGTCAACTTCCTCGACACATTTCTAGAGGTAATGGGCTTCCACTCTCTTCTCCCCTCCCAACTTCGTTTATGTTATATATACTTTGTACACATAATTATAGTGCACCATCATATAGTTAAGTTTGTCAAAGATGTTTGTTTAACCTAGATTACTAGAGAAGATAGTTGATGATCCATGGATGAATAAGCTTAGGACATTAGTTAGCTGATCACATTTGTTGTGCTAACAACTATACCATTAACTATTGTGTTAACACGCCCCCACAAGCTAATACAAGCATGAACAAGAGTGTAGTTTGTCTCAATGAGAACGAAACTAAGAGTCCCCAAAAGTCTATCATGATATCCACAACATTATCCTTTGATGAAATGAATCGAACATATAAGTAATGATCAATGAGCCAGCTTATCACTCAAAAATAAGAATTCAACTCCACATGTTAAGTGCGAGCAAACAACACATTATCGTAAGGTAGGTTGCTCCTAGATTGTCACAACGTAACACTAACAAAGATGCAATAGGGATTTAAGAATTTGAAGGAGGGATTTGAAGCTACATGATCTCGATAATTGTATCAACAATGGCATTGTATTTAGATTTGGTTTAAAGTTTGGATGTGATACGTCGGTTGTGAGCTTACCAAGAGATAAGATTTTTTCAAAAATAAATGACCAACCCTCTAATTGATTTGTGTTCATTCGGTGCCTCGGTCCAGTCTACATTGGAGAATGGATGAACAAGACTCATTGAGTCATCAAAGTTGTGGAAGCAAGAGTTAAGAGATGTTGTTGAGATAGCGTAGAATATGCTTAACAAGTTTCCAATGATGCTTTAGAGGTGCATTGACATGTGATCACTCTTGGATGTGCTTAATCATGTGTAACATCTAAGTGAAGGGGGATCTTAGACAAAACTATTCGAGTTTTGTGCATTGGAAGATTTTGCTGAGTGGATTGGCGATGGCCACTCATATAAGATTGTGTCATGGGCATGGAAGATCACGAAGCAGGATGATGTGCATCCATTTATATAATGTTGTGTAATGCTAGGCAAGTGTCAAGGGCACTTTTTTCTAAAGGGTCGTGTGCCACCAAGAGACGCTTGTATGTGTTTCCAACCACAATTGAGGTGTTGAACTAGAATTACGAAAGCTTACTTGCATTAAGATAATACTTGAATAGAAGGGCTTATTGAAGAGACTAGACTCACCTCCTAAACATATATAAGGCACAGAGGTTAGAATGGAGACAAGAGGTATGGACAAAGTGTGCATTGCTACTTCTCGTCCTTATTATAACAAAGTCGTTCAGTACATGAAAATAGACTTTTAATGACAATTTTTTTCTGATGAAAAAATCCATAATGAATTTTTGATGGATTATTTGACCGACTTTTTGAAAATTAATTTGTATAGTTCAACGTTAAATTTGTGACGAAAACTATCATCACAATTATTTCCATCACAAAGTAATCACAATTATTGTTATATATTTGTTATGATGCATATAGCTAATGAGACTAATGACAGATGAGTGATGGATATGGAACTATCACAAAATATTCAATCACTAATTTATCACTATTTTTATCACTATTCACTCACAAAATGCCAAATTAAAATTTTTATAACACCCTTTTTTTTTATTCGTTGATTCCACTTATTTTGTTAACTTGCCAAATTTATTTTTCCTTTTGCTTGTAGTTTACTTTCTCCCTCTTCTTCCCTCACCCTCATGCTATGCAATATGCAAGCCATTGCTTCTCCATGGTCATCACAAGGTGAGTTTCTAAAGGTTTTGGGCCTCAATCTTGTGCTTTCTCAAGCTCCATTACCACAAGGTGAGTTTCTGAAGGTTTTGGGTCTCAATCTTGTGCTTTCCCAAGTGTAGGATCTGGATGACACCAAGAGGGGGGGGGGAG
>LTAE01008917.1:0-12504 GCA_001647135.1 Pontederia paniculata
TTACACTTTGGTCGACCGTCTATGCCTTGCTCCTCCATATGCACCTCCGTTATCGGTCGGCCTCTCTTCTTCTTTGGTCGACCGTTTATGCTTCGCTGTTGCTCATCATATGCTCTCTTCCTCTGATGCTGGTCGACCGCTTATATCCTTAGGACGCCCACTGCACACTTATGGTTCTTCTTATATAACTTACGTGTGCATTGGTCGTCCATTCCTTCAGCTCAGGTCGACCACTGTACTGAACTTGAATATATCCTGTTACAGAAATTAGCTCAAACAAGTTCATCGGTACAGACTAAGTCCACTTACAAATTTGTGATCATTCAAAACATTCTCGGGATCCTAGATTCAACAAAATATATATATGAAGACATAAATATGGAAAATATATTTTATCATATAGACATCATTGTAAGAAATATAATTTCTTTCGCTTACTATATATTTTCTATTACTTTACCTTTTCTTTTAGTGGCATGATTCCATCAATGCCAAGAACATCAGTTGCACTATAATATCATGATGTGCATTACGTGTAGCATTAAGTATGTTCAAGCCTAATCAATATTTAACATATGACCATTTTGTTCTTTTCTACTTATCTTGTCATAAGTTGTCAATTATTATAATTAATAATAAGCATTTACTAGTGGATAGAAGATTTAAGTTTGTCCTAAGGTTAGTATGGTCAGCTAGGCCATCGAGTGCTCATCAGTAGTCCCCAAAGGATCTCAATAGTCCTCGTAGGAACTTTGTTGTCCCAAAAAGAACACGATAGTTCCCCTAGGAACTCATTAGTCACCGAAGGAACTCAATTATCTTATTTCTAAAATAGATCAATAGTAGGGATAAATCTCTCAATTCATCAGGATCCTCTTTTTATGCATAAATTCAATCATAATCATTATTAATTTTAATCATTATTTTTGTTCAGCATAGAGCTCCTTGCAACGTTATCTTCAAGGATAACTAGACCAATAGAGTAAAGTAAGAAATCATTCAATATGGATAGACAATTTATATCAACATCAAAATCATTCAATTGTTTTCTTTGAGAGACACAACCTACGTCGGGAATTGACACAGTGTGTTTTGCATAATACTTTAGGATCTATATATATATTATATATCTGTGTGGTCTATGTTTGACAAAACATGGTCTGAGTTCAAGATGAAATGTCCCGTGTTCAATTAATCTGGTTCTAGTTTACATGATCCAACTAACGTGGCCTTGTAGGAAACAACACGGCCCTCATTATGGCTTCTTATACTCTTTCTCTATCTACTTTAATATTGACACGACCTATCTGGATGGCACATTCCGTGTCAATAGTGACATGATTTGTTTCTAGGGTTAAGGTTTTTACGTTTATGAGGGAATACGGTTCGTGGCAAGGAGCCACATGGTTCGTTTCCATATTCGCTACAATGTGATCGAAGGAGCACGACCCACGTTGAGAACGACATAGACTACCTCTTATGTGCTTCATCATTATTTCGTATCGCATAGTAGGAGTCCATGTTTAGATGTCCAAGCATCGTGATGGTTGTAGTCCTAATCTTCGTCCCAAATGTCGAATATGGCATAAAATTAACGTTTTGACACAAGGAATATAGACTTCATAACAAGGGTCATGCCAATCATAAATTTTTCTATTTACTATCATCATATATGCAAACTTGATATGCAAACTTTAAAGTTGATTCTCTTATTTATATATCTTACATGATGATCAATGTCATTGATCATTGATCGTTCTCTCACTCCTCCTTCAAGATGAACCTTTTTCTTTCCCTCCTCTATCACGAGAACGAGAAAGAGAGAGAGAGAAATGATTATGATGATCATATATGTAAACTCTAAAGTTGATTCTCTTATTTACATGTCTCGATCATTCTCTTTCGAGAAAAAGAGATGGTTCAAAAGAGAAAATAATGATTTGTGAAAAAAATAATTCATAACATACTGTTTATAAAGAGAACTTAAAGTATAATTTGTATACAATTAAGGCGTCTAAAAGAATTATTTTGTATGGTGAATAGAATACCTTATAGATAACTTTGTATGTAGATAGGAGTTTTTTGGGAACTCATTTATATATAATTAGGACCATAATTTGATAAGAAAAATATTAAGATAATAATTTGATTATGAATCATATATTTTTTAAATTCTTAATTCTAGTGGCCGAGAGGTTGACTCCATCAATTACGTAATCATCCAGGGCTTTGGTGACAGTATGTCCATGACAAGAGAAAGATTCCGCCGTTGCCCATTTTATTGGGCCTCCATATTACTTTCATCAATTTCCTGCTATTTGCAAAAGGTAACAATAGGTTAGAACCCGGCCTTTTGGAAAGTAGTGAAAGCTCGTGGATGGCTTTTAACACTGAATCGTAATAGCTCTTGTTTTGTTAAATAATTGGAGGCACAACCTCATTCTTCATAAGGCAGCGTTGACCAATAAACAAGGCAAATGTTGCAAACGGCAAAATGAACAGAAACAAAATATGAAAAAAAATATGATAAGTTAATTTCCAATCTTAACAGTCGGATTACAAAGTTTATTGCCAATTATTTCACAATCCAAAATTCTACGACTACATTCGCTAAAAGCTATCTTGACCCGCTAAGGAAGTTTGTCAGGATTAAGGGATAAGATCAAAACCATCCCATGAAGAAAAAATCATTCAGGGACCAGCAAAAAACTGCTGCAAAAGAATTTTCGACACCATCCAAATTGGAGATAGAAGCCTGCAATCTCTTGCTAATACCTACAGGAGATCAGGCAGCAGCCTTAGCCTTTGAAAGGTCAGAAGGTGCAGCAGCGGGCGCAACTCCACCGGTAGTAGGACTGAAAAAAGAACGTTATAAATATCAGATTATCCTACAGGATTTTGAGGCAGAAAAGAAAGGAAAATGAAGAAAGGAAAAAAGATACTTACAGTCCAACCATGACCTTGAAAGCGTCATAGATACCCCACTGAGCACCAGTCAAGGTACCAATCATAACAATACGCAGAGGAAGGCCACGCGTGAAGAGACCCCATAATCCCAACTTCTTAACAGCCTGAATGAAGCAAACAACGCAATAGATTTATTTCAAACCATCATAAAGCACAACTTGAATTAACACAACTGAAATAGAAAATTATTGATTAAAACATACATCACCAACTGTGGCACCCTTGGCATTGTTGAGGAATGAAACAAGGTTATCCGCAGGGTGTGACACAACAGCACAGAATATACCAGCAATATAACCACCAGCAAAACTAATTCCAAGCTGGAGAGATTTGCTGCACTGGTCCTTCGGTGTTGGGATAGCGTACTTATAAAGCATTTCAACAACAGTCTCAAAGGAGGCAAACTTCATCATGGTATCTGCATATAATTTCAAATCAAACTATGACAAGCAAGGCCTTCAAAATCATGCAAACAAGGAAAGATGAGAAGAATGAGTTGGTGATATCTTGTAACAACAGTTCCTAATTAGCTCATACTAGTTCACTATCATTGACAGAAGAACCAAGATACAACTTGTGAAGGCAGCCAAAAAGCTACTTTCTAATACTATGAGCTCACTTAACAATGTTTATCCAGCGCAAACATATCAACTACAACATTGGAATGCATCTCCAAGTTAGTGCAATTGAAAAAGACCAAAGTAGAGAGGTTTTCTCATTATAAGCACATAAATCTTGGGGCCGTCATCATGAAGATAACAAGATGTGCAAAACCAGAAAAATATCCAAAATAGAGAACATTCAGAAGCTTATTTAACAAGTAAAATTGACAAACAAAAGAACATATATCAACTGCATTATTGGAGTGCAATCCAAAAATTTAGCTGAAGAGCACCAAATCAATGAGGTTTTTTTAACCATAAGCAATTTTACAACCGTTTCTAATTAGTGCGTACTAGTTTACTATCATTAACAAAAGAACTAATATAAAACTTGTGAGTGAAACCAAAGCTACTTCCTAAATATGAACTCAATTCCTTAAAAATGTTTAATAGGTATCAACCACATCATTGGAGTGCAACTTCACTTTAGTTTAATTGAAGAAGACCCAAGCAGAGAGGTTTCTAATTATATGCACATATAAAATCTTGAGATCACAATCAGGAAGATCACAAGAAGAACGATGTGCAATCCTGAATAGATAAAATTCAGAATGTGTAGTAAAATACAATAACATGTCAATCACATCATTGAAGTGCAACACTGTAAATTCAACTGAATGAACACCCAGGCAGTGAGAATTTTTCATCATATGTGCATGTAAAATCTTCATATCACAGGAAGAACTAATGTGCAAAATTAAACAAGCATTTAAGGAGACAGAGAATGTTCAATAGTGTTTTATGTTAAAAGTTATCAATGAAACACAAAGATTATATGTAGAGTGAAACATATCAAATTTGACACTATAACTTGATAAACAAAAGAGTTAAAACAATACAATTGAGATGACTAAAGCATAAAACCCATTGTTCCAATACAGAAGAAAACAGATAATTGGATGGTAAATCATCAAAGAAAGATGAAATAAAAATGAACCTTCACGTTTGAAACATACAAGACTTATATTAAACAACAATTATAACAAACAAAACCAGAACAACCAGAAGATCGATTAATTATATGACAGGATACAATCTTCGACAAAACCAAGTACTAGAAGAACTAAGATATAACATGTGAATTGCCCAGAAGTTACTTTCTAAATACTGTCAGCTCACTTAAAAAAGAGTCACAACCTGTCTTTTTTTAGTCACGAACATATCAACAACATCATTGGAGTACAACTCCATTTTATTTCAATTGAAGAAGACCCAAGCAGACAGGTACTTGTTATATGCACATAAGATATTGAGATCACAAGAAGAACAATGTGCATAGCAGAAACTAGTTCTAAATAGAAAAGATTCAGAATTCTTAATTAACAAATACAATTATAAACAAAATAGCAGACATGTCAACCACGTCATTGAAGTGAAACTCCACAAATTCAACTGGAGAACACCCAAGCAGTGAGGTTTTTCATAATATGCACATTTAAAATCCTGAGATCACAGAATGAAATATCACAAGAACCAATGTGCAAAGACAGACAAGGATTAAAAAATGCAGAGAAGGTTCAGGATGTGAAGTTAAAGTTCAAAAGAAGAAAAATGCCGAATATCACAATTGCAACAATAGATATGAAGCAACAAATTTAACACTTAGAAAAGTCTGCACAAAATTCCAGGTTGCTTATTTAACAAATAGGAATAAAACATAAAACCAGACATGACAACCGCATCATTGAAGTGGATCTTCATAAATTCAACTGAAGAAAACCCAAGCGATGAGTTTTCTTCATGGTATGAACATTCAAGTCTTGATATCACAAGAAAAACTAATGTGCAAAATTCCAGGTTGCTTACTTAACAAATAGGAATAAAACATAAAACCAGACATGACAACCGCATCATTGAAGTGGAAATGAGTTTTCTTCATGGTATGAACATTCAAGTCTTGATATCACAAGAAAAACTAATGTGCAAAATTCCAGGTTGCTTACTTAACAAATAGGAATAAAACATAAAACCAGACATGACAACCGCATCATTGAAGTGGAACTTCATAAATTCAACTGAAGAAAACCCAAGCAATGAGTTTTCTTCATGGTATGAACATTCAAGTCTTGATATCACAAGAAAAACTAATGTGCAAAGATAGAAAAAACAATAAGGATATGGAAAAGGTTCAGCATGTGCAGTTATAGTTCAAAGAAAAACATCAAATATCACAATTGCAAGAATATATCTGGAATGCATGAAATTTAACACTTAGAAAGGGATGAACAAAGAGTGATAATAATACATTTGACGTCACTAAAAGAAACAGAAAACTCATTGTTTCATTGCGAAAGACAATAACAGGACAATACTGATCAAAGAAACGTGAAAGAAAAATAAACCCTTACATCCGCAGGATACCATAATTAACTTGATCACCAACAGAAAACAAACAAAACAGAGACAAAATCCACTAATTAAAGGACAGGATAAATAATTGATGTGTAGCCTACAAAGAGTGTATCATTTCACTTATCCACAATCCAACCACTATAATAAGACCTACCAAGCAGAGAGGGTCTCTTGACAACACCAAGCCAAAATCTAGAGACTTTGACTGGAAACCTGCCATAAATATCATAGTACACTATATTCACTAATAGGTAATCTAAGTAAAAGAATAACAGGCGACATTAACTTGGAACTGAAACCATAAAGGTTGGTGTGTTTTTTTTTTTTTAAAAGCATAAAGGTTGGTGTTATCAACCTTAGATGAGGAAAAATATTTACTATTCTTGGTTACCAGATATAAATGAAGCAGACCTATCAGACATTTATCTTAACATGCCCCACATTTCAGCTCTGAAACATTAGCTTAGGTGGAAAGAGAAGAAATTGTGGATTTTATAGAGTTTTTTCACTTACCTCCCCTAAATTTATAAACTTTATTAACCACTAACCTCCCTTGAACTTGTCAAATATTTCCACTTAATCCCAAATTTCTAACCTAGTAGCTATCCCTTTTTAGTTTAGAAGAAACCCAAATTGTTTTTCGTAATCTTATATGTTCTATATTTATTAATTACGTGTTTACACTTAAAAAATATAGAAAAAATAGAAAAACAAAAAGGTTGCACGGGGGCCCTCTGTTGAACAAGGGCCACTTCAATTTTTTATGTATTATTGTTTAAGGGTAAAAACAATTTAACAAATATGAAAAATTTTAGCTAACAAAATAGTTAACACTGCTAGCAGATCAGGGTTATGTGCAAACATTTGAAAATTTAGAAGATGTAAATGATTAATATTAAAGTTTAGGGTTACTTCAAGAAAGGTTCCATAGTTTAGAGGAGGTAAGCAAAAAAGAACCATTTTATAAAGAAGGTTGCATATCTTTACACTGTCATATTATGATACCATACATTTACAACAAAATCTTTAGAGGGAACTAATAAAACTTCTATTCTCACTGATCCACAGTTGAAACCTAAGTATGACACTTTTGGGCACAGAAAGCATGCAAACATACCCAAGTAGAAATTTCCACAGAAGAAGAAAAGATAGACATCAGATAGTTTAAAGGGTACAACATAAAACATAAAAGTGTCATACAAAAGTGAAAATTAAATAGGTTGATGCATAATTTCAAATTGTAACAAACATGTCAGTAAATCATACATACACCATCCATAATGGAAACATAACCAGAGACACGAAGGTTAGGAAATTGACACCAAAATGACCAAAGAATGAACAGACCATGACATCTCTAGTAGAGATGGCATGGATGAAATTGCAACCTATGGGCAGAATTATACGGAAATTTCATCATGGGAATGGATTGGTGCAGTATAAAAATAAAACAACAGATAATGGTAAAAGCAATTCTATAGACTACTAGACACTTATACATGCAAGTAATGAGAAAATACTACAATTTCTTTATAATGGTCTATGATTTTTTTTAGAATTATAATGGTTTCCGATAAAAAGTATATACAGTACTTTCAGATAAAACAGCTTTTAGCATTTCAATTATCATATTTACTATTAACATTGTGATATTAATGATACTTACAAAGGGATATCAATCAGTAGATTTAAATCAAATACTTACGAAGGGAAATCAATCAGTAGATTAACTCACATGGAATCTGACGCCCCCAAAGTGGAACTATTCCTTTATACAGTCTACAGAGATGAAAAAGCTGGTTAGGAGCACGAAAATTTATGAATGTCAGGCATCATATAAATACACAAGGAAAAAAAAGCAAAATACAATTCGCATACCCTGAGACGCCTTCTGATCTGACAAACTTGGGCAACCCGTCACTCAAACCCCTGGCAAAACCAGGCTGCGTCTGGACACGCACCTTTACTGCCTCCATGGGGCAAAGGGCAACATCAGCAATCACCTCAGCAGAAGCAGATCCAGCAAGGTAGATGAAGGTCTTGTACTTGACAGCATTCTCAGGTCCGGCAAGGTCAGAGTAGTACTTCTTGAAGAACTCGTAGAAGCCAAATTTGCAGGCCCCTTGGGCACTGTACCCAAGCAGCGTCGGCACCCAACCCCTGAAGAACCCCCTGGCTCCTTGCTCCTTCAGAAGGACGCCAAATCCTGAAGAGATGCTCTTGTATTTAGCAGGGTCAATCTGAAAATTGTTGAAGAAAAAAATAAGCAGTCAGATGTAACAATCAATGACACAAAATTAAAAGCCAACATCAAATTAGATGGGATTAATTTGAAGATTACAACTGCATGGATTTAGGAAATTTGATCTGGCCGGGTGGAGGAACGTGTAAGAATGTATAAGTCTCTCTATAGTAAGTAACAGATGTAGGATCAATTCTTATGCCCAACAAATCAGACAAGGGAATCTCCAGAAATTACAATAAAAAAAAGTAGAAACCGCATCGTATGTCGGATATAATTCTCTTAACCTTATTAATTTTCCAGATCTGAGACCGCAAAAGCTCAAGGAAAACCAGATCGCGGAATTCACCTGCATGTTGCACTTGACGAGATCGAGGGGGGTGACGGCCATGTGGGTGAGCCCGCAGCTGGCGATGCCGCCGGCGGTGCAGGCGGCGTAGAACATCGGCGAGTACATCTCGATCTTCACGCCCTCCTTGGGCGCCTGGATCATGAAGGACCTCGCCGCCGATGCAGGGGAAACGCCCCCGCTGGGAGCTGCGGCCGGCGCCGGAGATCCGACGCCCCGTCCGAGGATCTGGTCAATGCCCGAGGCGGTCTTGGAGGGCGCGTAGAGGAAGCTGGGGGCGAGGGATCGCCGGATGCTCTCAGAGAGATCCATCATCTTG
Source organism: Pontederia paniculata (assembly GCA_001647135.1). NCBI lineage: Eukaryota > Viridiplantae > Streptophyta > Magnoliopsida > Commelinales > Pontederiaceae > Pontederia > Pontederia paniculata. The sequence continues at coordinate 8,892 of LTAE01008917.1, forward strand.
GAGGTCGATTAGGGTTCGGGGGTGGAAATGAGGGATGGTGGATTCGGAGAGCGGGGAAGGAAGAGAGAAGAAGGTACCCAAGAAAAGAAAGCTACGGCTCTCGCTGGTCACCTCCTCTCTTCTCTCGCGTGTGAGGGACGCACTAAAGAGAGAGGTGAGCAGTGGAGCGCGTAGAGTGGCGGTGATGTCCCCATTTTTTAGGGCTTGATGCCTTTTATACAACTTGTACATGTCGTTGAGGACGATAATAACCTTGTGTTCACATCAAAATCACGGAAGTAGTTTTATATATAACTATTTATTTGAAGGGAAATCATTTTCAACTATTCGATAACCAGAAAGAGATCAATAGAAAAATATTTTTTTTCCGTTTACCATCTAAACTTAAGAAAAAAGAATTACTCCATTTGTAATAAAAATGAATTTTTTTCTCATTAACTATCTCTTTTTATATTTTTGAGAGAATTTTTTCTTATATTTAAATTATTATTAAATAAATAAAAATATATAGATTTCCTTTTTTAAATTTATTTTTCGGCAAAAATATTTTTCTTAGCGGTTTGTTTAGATTGCCTAAAATTGTTCACCAAAAGGGGAAAGAGATTTTTTCGGTTTAGAATAAGGAAATATCTAAAATCACGTTTATTTTTGCACATTCTATAAATCACTTTTCTTTACCCACTATTTATACGTTAATGTTTGTTGCATCTTTTTCATATATATATAATATATATATATATATATTCAGTGGAGGTGCTACCTACTTAAATAGGTAGCACCATACTACCTATCAATGTTTTAAAACCCGACCTGGACATCCCGACCACCCGGATCGGTTGGACCGGATGGTCGACCGGATATTGATAAATTAATATACAAAAAGAAATCATAAGAAAAATGGAGTGACCACATCCGGTCATTACAATAAAAATAGGTGTAAAATCAAAATACATGAGCACATATTATTAATTATAATAATATGATATTTTTTAGTTCTAATTCATTATTTGTAATAGTACTTAATAATAAAAAATAAATAATAAAATAATTATTAAATACTAATATGCTTGATTGATTCATTAAGTTTTTTTATTTAATATAATTATTTTAAATCTTACTTATGACAAAGTATATTATTTAGCTCTAGAAAAATAAATTAAACTTCTAATATTATTATTTGAAAAAAATATATCTTTTTTGGACCGGGTTGGTCAAATCCGCCGAGTTGAGCGGTTCAGCACGGGTTTTGACCGGGTCAAAACGGTCCAATCGGCACCCTGGATTTTGAGTGACCCATGGCACGTTTTATACCCCGGACACCGATCCGATCGGTTCGACCGGCCGAGTCGGACCGGATTTTACAAATATTGCTACCTATCTTATCAACCGTAACATATTAAATATACGGTAGATATAACATCTTGTAACAAACTATTTAAGAAAGAGAATATTTCATATCTACCTTATACTCAACATCTTACGGTGAACAAAATAAGTAGTATGATGTTACCTAATTAAGTAGGTAGCATCTCCATTTTTTCCTATATTATATTTGTGCCTATAGAAACAGGGCCAAAGTGTAATGACGAGGTTTAAGTAGATTTTTTATGGAGGTTTGAAAGAGATGGAAAAATAAAAAGAATTATATTTTTTAAGAAAAATGTTAAGATGAATTAAATAATTATATATATATATATATATTGACTAATATAATTCTAGAACATTTATAAAAAAATAAAATATAATATCATTAATGCAATGTCAAATTAACTCAATTTAGTTTTTAATTTCAAATGCGGTCAATTTTGATCATAATATCATTTGTTTCTCTAACATTGTTTCCTGTTAATTATTTTTTTTTGTATATTTCATCTACTTGTTTAGTATAATATCCATTACTTAATTAATATAAAATTACATATGTTAATGTTATATTATTATACAATTAACATGTATTATGATAATCCTGTTGAGATAAAAAAAATTCAACTTTATTAGGTAGAGCATTTATTGAAAATATGATTTTTAAAAATATAAGAATTGAGAAAAATAAAGTGAAATGTTAATATATACTAGTTACGACTTTTAATAAATTTTAGGTAGGTTAAATGAATGTGCAAAGTTATTGATTTTAATTTTCGATCCAAAATTCGAATTTTGATTTCTTTAAATTTTGTTATAAATAACTTTTTATTTACATGTAATATTTTAAGCAAATTATTAAATAATATACAAATAAAAAAATGTCAAACCAATTTTGAGGCCAATTGTGGAAATCATATCTCGTACGACCATAGCAATCATATTTTACCGGGCTATAATCTGATTCTTGCCCTTTGTTGAGATCAATGGGAAGAAGATATTAAGTGCAAAAGGAAAAACAATTTAAAAAACAAAGAGAATCTTTTGGACTTGTCATCTAGATAGGTGGTTAACTTCTTTTTAATTGCCTTTGAATTTTTCAATTAAAAAGAATTGTTATTATAATTATATACTCTCATGTGTTATGGGTGTATAAATCAATTTTTGATTTATACATTTCAATCAATACATCCGACGGTTAAAATTAGATCTAGCATAAATAATTATTTTTTATCCAAAAATAAAATAAACTTTTTTACTTGAAAATAAATTACTTATATCATATTTAATCTCAATCGTTTATCGCTTGATTGACGTGTATAAGTCAAAAAGTGATTTACACAGTCATTAAATTCAAGTGATTAATGGTTGAGATTAGATTATGATATAAATAATCTATTTTCAAGTAAAAAAAGTTAGTTTTATTTTTGGATAAAAAATTAACTATTTATCCAACATAAATGATGATCCAAATATATACATGTCATTATTATTAATTATTGAACACAATATTGTTTAATATAGTGATAAATGTATAATTGATAATTATAGGGTCTTATAAATCTACCCCATATTTATCGTTTTTATCCTTAATTGGGATCGACCACTATCAAAATGATTGCTTCAAGTTGATGAGAAAGAGACTTCAGATTAGACGCTCAGTTATTTAAGGTTGAAACTCCGTGAAAATATTGAGAAACTCAAACTTAAGATCTCATTTAGCAAGAAAGAGTTGCTCACTATTCTACTCTAATTTTCGTTGATCGATTTCTTTAAATTGTATTGATGCGACACTTATCGATTTAATATTAAACCAAAAACGATCTTGAACTGACAAAAATATTGAGCCAGTGAATGAGGTAAAAATTGGGTTCAAATCTAAAATTAAAACTAAGAGCAAAAGGAGAAGATATAAAATTAAAATAGAAAGAATATTGAATTTAAAAAGGAAATAAAAAATAAAAAGGAAAAGGTTCAAGACAAAAAGAAAGTGAAGCAAAAATAGTAGGAATCTTAAGAATGATTTAAGATGAAATTAAATTTAATATATTATCACTAGTTAAATAATATATAACAATTAACAATAAGTTATCAATACCAACAAGTTGTGAATGATTTTTTATAATATTGACCTTTTAAACATAATAAATAATTATTTTATGTTAATAATTGATTATTAATAGGTCACCACTAATTTTTTAAGATATCAAATGATATTATATCATGTTATATATATATATATATATATATA
>LTAE01008918.1:8579-19643 GCA_001647135.1 Pontederia paniculata
TATATATATATATAGATAGATCAATAGTGTGTTACAGCACTTCATTATTTCTTATATTATAGTATGAGTCTATGATCATAGGCTCATATTAAAATATTTATATTAATAATAAATAATATTTCTTAATTTATTAATTTGATGGCTCTATCCTTATACACCATTTCGTCATATTATGTAAATCGACGGTCATTAATTTTGAATCAAGCATGAATTTAAATTTCTACTTGATTAAATGACGAGTTTAATTGAGCCTACGCGCATGATCATCGGATCAATTGGACTACAACATGTTTTTACATCTTTATTTTCTTCTTATTTATTACATATATATTAACTCCAAAACTTCTTCTTTTGCTTTTTTTTTGTAATATTGTTATTTTTTTGGTTTAATAATGCATGTTTGTCTTATATGTATTTTCGCAATATTTATCATTAACAAAACATAATCTCATTTTTTTAAAAGCATTCTTTCTATAAACATACAAATAGAAAAATAAATTGGATTACTAAATATAGTTTTATTTTTATAAAAGTCATGATCAAATGACTAGTGTGTTTCTGAAATCGCTGGTACATATTGTAATAATCCATGTAATGGTTTTATAGGATTGATGAGCGAGTACAAATTCCATGGCACTACAACCAGGACATTTATATGGAACCATATAATATATATCACGCAATTAAAGCATGCAAGACTGACATGGTCTTGTTTTTATTTTGTAGCTCACACGAACAGAACACAATGCCAGGTCTCACAACACACCATCACTCTTAAACATATCATAATATATAATTAGCAGTTGCATCCGGATCCACAGCTGCACCCGGATCCACACTTGCAACCTTCAGCGGCCATCTCAATCTGTCTGCACCATGCATCATATACCACATGAGTCATCTTATTCTTCGGAAACAAAGAAAGGAACAACACGGAAATAATTTTGCAGGCATGAACAACAAATTCTAATCCGTTAGCAGCAATAGACATAAACAATAGAGAATGAAAGAGAAGTACCCGCTGTGGCAGTTGCAGCCGGATCCGCAGGAGCAGTTTGATCCGCAGCGGCACATTATGAACAGCTTGTGAGTACGTAGGAATATTAGAACGTTACGTACAACTGAGTGGAAGGCTTAATTGAGAGTGTTCATGAAACCCTGACCAAAATGCTTCTATTTATAATGGAATGGAGCTAAGGAAACCACTGTCGATCTTAACCCTAGAAATATCCTTGAGTACATAGATCATTTCTGATAGCCAAATTCTCCTTTTTCTAATTCCAAATTGGATATCAAGTAAACTTTAAAATATGTATACTTATTTGAATATTAAATTAGTAAGATTAGCTTGATCTATCATATTAATTGAGGTCCAATTTTATAAAAAATGACTTATTTGGTAAACCATGATAAAATCTTAGTCTTCTAATTTCTGATAAGATTAGTGAGATGTCATTGGATTCTTGGATAGTTGGATACCGACAATTACAACGAAAATAATTATAATAACATGACAGAGTTGTTGTTCATTTTGGTGATAGATGTTGGCAACTAAACCAAGTTGTCAATTTAAATTGGGGATGCCAAAAAATAAGAACGGGTTATTTATGAGAAACCGACTCCACGGCTTTTATTTTTTTTAAACGATTTTTGTTGCAAAACTTTGGACTGAGTATCATTTTTATATTTATATTCTTAATATTATTTCACAATTTTAATCTAATCCAAATTTCAACATGTAATTAATTAAATAAGAAAATTATATTTTTTAATATGAACAACGTCGAAATTTAAACTCAAAATTTTTAATATTAATATTAAATTAAATTAAATATGTTATTAGTAATTTTAAAAAATTAAGTCGATAGAAATAATAATATTTCTATATTTACATTTATATAGTTTAGCTTTTTTATGTAATTTGCGATAAAATTTGTGCTCTATATACGTTTTTTTTCTTAATTTCAGTTCCTCTTCAAATTTAGTGAAAACAAACTAGTTCTAATTAGAAATGATGATGTGTACGGTTTTATGGTTCCTGTACAATTAATTAATATGTTTTTGTGACAAAAATGTTTTATCAGGCTAAGTCATTTTTTATATGTTTCAACCTAAAATTATCATTCTCCTTCGCAAACAAAGTACGAAAAAAATAAAAAAATCTTATCCTTCTCCCTTAATTTGATCTACCTAAAATAAATAAATAATATATAACGTAAAAATTAATAAAAAATACTAAAGATTTGGTGTCAAGGTTCGTCTCCTCAAGTTGTGATTAATTTCTCAACTGGTCGCTATTTTAAGTTGTGATTGGATGCATGTCTTCTATTTCCTGATGAAGCAAATAACCTCATATATAGCTTATTTACTTATTTATTTTGGATGACCAATTAATATTACTGAAGGGCCGGAAAGCTACTGAAAATAATAGAGGATATAAAATAATAAAAAAAATTAAACATATATCTCTACATTATTAAAATATTTAATTACAATTTTTTTCTTAATCGAATTGAACCTAATGATGGAATTTATCAAAACCTACACAGTTGCATGAATTTTCTTGAATTTGAATATTAAGAATTCTCTTTATTGGCGAAGAATTAAATTTTCAAAACTACGAAAATAATCTTAAACATTTTCTAAAATGTTTATTGATGATGTCTTCGATCCTAACTCAAAGCTCACATGTTCTTCAATTATGTAACACGCTCTGCAATTAAAAACGCCTCCGCATACGAGGGTTTAGCTGCATGGATAACGAGCCTAAGGAGGGTAAAAAGAGAATTTTCCCTGGAGAGAGGTGTGGGGGCAGAGCCTCTCGTTGAAAAATTTAAGGATTTATTTTATTAATTGAAACAAACTTTTAGTTTCTTTTATAATAGATGTCCTATTCTAGAACTACTATATAATCTTATTTGGAGAGAATTCATAACTTTTATTATGGGAGTGAATATATAAAATTTCTACAATTGGGATTAGAAGATGATATGAGTTATTATTATCATCTCTGTAAAACTCTCATTAATAATGTTTGACGTTAGCCCAATTAATGATGAACATCATAAATTTTATGTGCCTTCTTTTGTATGCGATAGCTTCTCTCTCATATGATATTTGCAACTATGTTAAATTGGATATTATGGATGAAATATTATTAGCACAAATAGGAATACAACTTCAACCAAGAAATAAAATATGAACAAAAGAAGATAATATTTTTTATAGCTCCACTCCACTAGACTTATTTTATTTTCACTTCTAAACTATCCTGGGAGTTGGGGCACTATAAAAAAATAGTGAATTTACGAAAATTTTTTGGATGCAAATATTAGAAATTCAGTGACGAATATATATTTAAAATGGATTTAAGATGTCCGAAAAAAAAAACAATTGTTGAATTCAAAACAGGTGAAGATAATGCCCGTCTCAAATTGTTATGACAATATTTTTTTTATCATAATTTGAGACGGACTCAAAATCTTTCTCAAATGAGGGGTTGCTATCTCATTACATCGAGTAATTTCACTTAATCCTTCTAATTGACACTCACATGGTACCTCAATAAGATCTCAGAGGGGACCTCAAGAATCAGTGTTTAGGTGTTTTCTAATTTGTTATATGTATCGGGTGTCATGGCGGTTAACGGTTGCTGCTGTAGCTGTATCTCTTTCCTCTGTATCACTCGGTATCGGCCAATATACTATTACGGTGCAATATATATATGGGAAGTGTTTTCATGAAAAAATATTTTCAAATGAAAAGAAAATGATTATCTTTTTGCAGGGTAGATATATGTAAATAAATAATTTGATCAGCCGTCGGATTCGTGACACGTGTCCCCTACTTATATATATCCATCTGCCCCTTCTGTCTCTTCCTACCCGATTGCTACAGTGTTCTCCCTCACTCGACACGGCTGCGAGACATTCGTTACTAGGCGGGCTCGACGGCGAGATTCCGATGACGGCAGCTGCATCGGCGGGTACTCACGGACTCCTCACGCCAACACAAATACGAGGACAATGACTGATTTGAGTTTTCGTGTGTGTGTGCAGCTCGGTGTCGGAGGCGACGCATCACTCGTAGGATTCCGGCGACGTCGATTCCGGCTGCTTTGCGACCATCGAGTGGTATGGATACAACCCTCTCGTCGACGCGAAGATGATGATGGGGCTTGATTAGTGATTTGGTGCAGGTGCGGCCGCAATCAAACGCGACACGGCCGTGAGACGTTTGTTGCCGGGGGATATTCGACGGCGAGGGATCTGGTGATGACGAGCGCGGTTCTTTGTCTGCACTGGTAAGTAGGTACATCGGATTAGAACGCTGCTGATTGATTTTTACGGGATTTAATTGGAGAAAACCGGTGATTTTTCAGTTCTTCTCTTGCTGATTTTTCTGATGCTGTTCATGGAGGTACGCCGGCGTTTCGGAGCAGCCGCGAGTCAGACGTATTGTTTGAGTATTAGCGTATGTTTATGGCCATTTAATCAATTGCGCTAGGACCTGATTTCACTTTCATTGATGGCAGCCGTCTGGTGTGCAATCTAGTCATTGGAGATGAACCCCGCCGGAGATGGTGAAGGTCTACGTTCGAAGTATGGTCCGATTCTCGGTGAGCATCTACTCATTCGATTGTCGATCTAATACGGGGTTGATTATAGCTGATTTAAGTGTATGTCATTGATTTATTGGGACTTTTCTACAGCCGTGATTCATCGGGACAGCAACGCGTCGTCGCTGGAGGATTCGGATCCGATTCTTCATGCTATTGTCTTCCGGTGAGCGATACAAAATTTTTGGCAAGGACTATAATGTATATAGTTTTAAGTTATAAGTGCATCCTTGTATGAATGATAATCATGATGTGTATGCTTGCTGTCGAGTAGCAACAACTAAAGGTTAATGACATCTTAAAATAGATATATGTTAAATAGTATTGACTAGAACCCAATTATGTGTTAAATAAGTAAGCTGAGTCTGTTTATTAACATGATTTATCAATCTGATTTGGTTGAGAAAACTGCTGAGTAGTTATAATGCTATACATATAGATCTGTTTTTATATATATACATACTTATAATTGTGACTAACACTAGCTCAGCATGATTAGTATATATGTTGCATATATGTGGATATATTTTTTATATAAGTATCGAATCTGATATGTATAATGTTTATATTGATTGTANCTTGTTTGGACGTGAGAGACTCGGCGAGGTCGGGCGTCGTTGAGGTGAGCGGGACTTTTCATAAACCTAGATCAATGCCACATCGGGGTGGTTCAGTATATTCATTTCTTTAGCTCACCTAATTGATTATGTTAATGATGTGATGATCTTTTGAGCTATTGTCATGATATGTGGGATTTAGTTTTTTAATGTTTTCATGGATTCCGTGTAAAATTTTTATGATTCAGATGTTATGATATTATTATCTTATCTCGGATTTTATTTCCGGATGTACGATTGCGTGTTGGTTATGAATCTTGTGTAAATATCTATTTTTATTAAATATGAATTAATATCCTAAATGATATTATGGCATCATCATGCATTTGCATTAGAGCATGCATGGTGGCTCGCGTTGGAACGGGGAGATGACTCGTGTGGAAGCGAGGGATATACTTATGATGTATGTTGAATTATGGTGACGAGAGAGCCATTTGCAGCACGAGTTACGGCTGTGCGGGCTGTTTGACCTCTCGGGAGGATGATGTGATGTGTATGTTGGATTATGGTGACGAGAGAGTCATTTGTGGGCACGAGCTACGACTGTGCGGACTGTTTGACCTCTCGGGAGAATGATGTGATGTGTATGTTGTATTGTGGTGACGGGAGAGTCATTTGCGGGCACGAGCTACGACTGTGCGGGCTATTTGACCTCTCATGGAGGACGAGATGGAGTCATTTGCGGACACGAGCTATGGCTGTGCGGGTTGTTTGACCTCTCGTGGAGGACGAGATGTAGTCATTTGCGGGCGCGATTGGCGCAGACTGTTTGACTCACTCATGGTGGATATGATGTGATGGTGGTAGCTCTCTCTCGTGTGGTCGAGCTACGGCTCGTGTGGTCGAGGTGATCTACAGGTGGCAGATGATGTTGTGCTTGCAGTTAGTAAGTGGTGTCATGACACTTAGATCAACCCATACATAGCATGTTTTAACTCCTGCATTAAATGCAAGTATTTTATTATATGAAGCTATGCATGATATACTTTTGATAGTATTTTTCGATGGTTTTATTTTTGGATGGTTTAAATATTTTATGGATTTATTTATTTCACTCACTGAGCCATATATGCTCACCCCTCTTATTATTGTTATTTTGTATGTGAGGAGGAGGAGATACTCCTCGAGGATTGGGGCGTTAGACCTCTTGCATACTCACCGGACTTAAAAAGGAAAAAAAAATAGGATTGTGTGTATATGAGAGTCTGGAGAGTTTTATTACATATACTTGTCCATTCTTGTCATATCCATAGAGTTTTGCCTATTCGTCGGACCCTTGTGCCCGTTTATATATTATCATTGTTGTCGGAGTTGTGAACTCCTTGTTGGGACATCTCGTTCTATTTTTATTCATTTTAGTTTTATTTCGTTTATATGATTCGGGCTTGACCCATATTACCTATTTGTATATGTCGCATGGACCAATTTTAGCAAAGGTCATACTGAAATTTTTGAAAAATCCTAGAGTTAGAATTATTTCTAACCGTTGTGCCTTGAGTTTGAATTTGAATTAGTGCAAGGTCGAAACACCCCTTGCCGCGCTCCGGACGTGACAATTACCTTCCCCGAAAAAAAAATTTGGCCAATTTCTTTTCTCTTGTATAAAAGCTTGCAGATGCTCTTATAGCGGCCGATCAGATTGCTGAGTTTTTTTGACATGTTAAACAATATATTCTCATTTACTATATTTTTTTCTTTCTACTGAACATATGAATGATCAAACCAAAAATCGTACTATCAAATACAACCCTAATTTTTTGTTATGATCACATGACTAGTGCGCTTCTGAAATTGCTGTCACTACATATTGTAAAAATTCATGTAATGGTAGTCACATAAGATTGATAAGCGTGTAAATAGGTATACTACAACAATATATGGAACCATACATAGTACCAAATTTAGTGAAGCAAGACTAGCATGGTCTTGTTTTTTATTTTGTAACTCACACAAAGAGAACACAATGCCAGGTCTCAAACAACACGTACACCATCACTCAACATATTAAATCACTGAGACCGGGACTCTTATAATATGTATATATTTTCAGCATGCATGTTGTCACATCTTTGATTGTGTATGATATATGGATATGATTAGCAGTTGCATCCAGATCCACAGCTGCACCCGGATCCGCACTTGCAACCTTCAGCGGCCATCTCAATTTGCCTGCACAATCCATCATATTAGTTATACCACATGAAGGATATACAATTCCATGCATGAACAACAAAATTATATATATATATATATATATATATTACAGGCACGGTCACATGATCTACTTAGTAAGCAGCAGCTGATGATCGCGAAAATCTGCGCCGCACATACACACGCAATACATAATCAAGAGAGAATTAAGAGAGAAATACCTGTTGTGGCAGTTGCAGCCAGATCCGCAGGAGCAGTTTGATCCGCAGCGGCACATTATGAACATCTTGTGAGTTGGAGTAGAACGTACGTCCACCTGAATGAAAAGCTTAATTGAGAGGATGGCTTGAAATATCTGTATCGAGCCCTAATCAAATGCCTCTATTTATAAGCAAATGAAACTAAGATATCCACTACATGTGTCATCATCGATGTATCTCAACCCTAGAAATATTTTTGAGTACGTGACGATCATTTTTAACAACCAAGTTCTTCTTCTTCTTCTTCTTCTTTTATTTCAAATTGGATGTCAAGTAAACTTCATAATATGGGAAATTACTGAATATTTTGGTAACCGTGGCTTGAACTCCCATAAGCGATCTGATTTCAGAAAAAAAAGGTCTTCTTATGTGAACCATGATAGCATCTTAATTTTCTAATTTTTGAATAATGTTAGTAAGATATTATGGACTTCTGGATGCTGAAAAAATAATAAGAAGATGGGAAAGCTATTTTTCATTTTAGTGATTGATGTTGGCAACTAAACCAAGTTGCCAACTTGAATTGTGGATGACAAAAAATGAGGACGGATTATTTATGAGAAGTCCACTCCACCACTCTTATTTTTGGTACGATTTTGTTGCAAAACTTTGGACACTTATAAATTATGTTATCTTATCACGTCATTCGGTTTGATGAGGAAGAAAGGCACGTAATTTAGTTTTTTCTATGTAATTTGTGTTAAGTTTGTTATATACTTTTTTCCAAAAAAAATTCGTCTCCTCTTCAAATTGAGTGAACCCTGAATGGAAGGGTTATGATGAAACCCTGACTAAAATGCTTCTATTCATACTTAATGGAACAGAGCTAACAAAACCACTGTCGATCATAAATCTAGAAACCTTGAGTACATAGATCATTTCTGATAGACAAATTCTCTTTTTCTAATTCCAAATTGGATATCAAGTATAAACTTCAAAATATGTATAATTATTGAATAAATTAGTAAGATTAGTTTGAGCTCTCATATTAATTGAGGTCCAATTTCATAGAAAAAAGACTTATTTGGTAAACCATGAAAAATCTTAATCTTATAATTTTCTGATAAGATTAGTTGGATGTCGTTGGACTCCTGGATAGTTGGATACTGACAATTACACTGAAAATAATAAACATTGCAATTGTTCATTTTGGTGATAGATGTTGGCTACTAAACGAAGTTGTCAATTTAAATTTTGGATAGCAAAAAAAGAAGGATGGGTTTATTTATGAGAAGCCCACTCCACCATTTACTTTTTGATACGATTTTTTGTCAAACTTTGGCCACTTACAAATTATGTTATCTTATCAAATTTAACATGTTATTGATAATCCTAAAAATTTAAATTTATAAAAAAAATATTATCTTTATATTTATATTTTAGCATTCTCTCTCAACTTTGGTCTAGCCCAAACTTCAACTTGTGAACCACTAAAAAGAAAAATTATTTTTTTAATTTGAACTACGTCAAAGTTTAAATTCAAGATCTCTAATTCTTATCCTATATTTTAGATGTGTTATTAATAGTTATTAATAATTTTAAAAGTTTAAGTTGATAAAAAATAATATCTTTATATTTATATTCTTAGTGTTTCACTTAATTTGAGTTTGATGAAAAAGTAACTATATAGGTTATCTTTTTATTATGAAATTTGCGATAAGTTTGTGCTCTATAAGTTTTTTTTCTACTTAATTTCAATTCCTCTTCAAATTTACTAAAATTAAAGAACTACTTCTAATTAGAAATGATGGTAGGTACAGTTTTATGGTTCATGTACATGAATTAATATGTTTTTGTGACAACTATGTTTTTTTCTGGCTAAGTTTTTTTCTCTTTTTTATATGTTTCGACCTAAAATTATTATTCTCCTTCGCAAACAAAGGAAGAAAAAATCTATCTTTCTCCCTTAAGTTGATCTACCTAAAATAAATAAATAAATAATGTCAAACATAAAAAAAAACAATTAAAAAACTAAAGAATTGGTGTCAAGGTTCCCTATTTTAAGTTGGTGATTGGATCCATGTCTTCTATTTCCTGATGAAGCAAGCAACCTCATACATAGCTTAGTACTTATGTGTCTTCTATGACCAATTAATATTAGTGAAGGGGAACGCTACTGAAAATAATAGAGCATATAAAATAATTAGAAAAAATAAACATATATCTCTGCATTATTAAAATATTAATTGCAGATCTTCTTAATCTAATTGAACCAACTAATGAAAATCAAAACCTACACGGTTGCATGAATTACTTTGAATTTGAATATTAAGAATTCTCTTTATTGGGCAAAGAATTAATTTTTCAAAACTACGAAAGTAATCTTAAGAATTTTTTAAAATATTTATTGATAATGCCTTGGATCCTAACCCTAAGCTCATATGTTCTTTAATTCTATAACACGTTCTGCGGTTAAAGGTGCCTTCACATACGAAGGTCTAGTTGCTTGGATAACGAGCATGAGGGGGGTAAAAAGGGGATTTTCCCTGCCGAGGGTGTGGGGGTGGAACCACTCATTGAAAAAAAAAAGTTGGGGTCTATTTTATTTTTGAGATGAAATTTTAATTTTTTGGTGATGGATATCTTATATTATGAGGACTACTACAGAGTCGCGAGCAAGGAACCCTCATCCGACCGACGAAACTCCCTCTTTCTCTCCCTCTCGTTCTATCATCTATAAGTTTATAAACGTTTATAAGAAAATTGACGTCGAGTAATTTCACTTAATCTTTCTAGTTGACACTCACATTGTACCTATATAAGATCTCCAAAATGGACTTGACCCTCTCCATTAGATGGCCACTTTCAGGTGGAGTGCAATGAAGAAAGGCAGGTTGGAGTCGACAAAGGAGGCATATTTGAAGAATCGATTTAATTATGACCATTAGAATGATATCCATCCCCTCAACTATGGCAGTCCATAATGAAGTCCATGAACATCACCTTATTAAGTAAAGAACTTAAGTCACTCAATAAATTCTTGAGGGGGGCCTCAAGAATTAGTGTTTCGCTGTATGCTAATTTGCTAGATGTATCAGTTGTCATAGCGGTTAACGGTTGCTACTGTAGCTGTGTCGCCTTTCCTCTGTATCACTCGGGTTTCTTTATATCGTCCAATATATTATTAAGGTGCAATATATATGTATACAAGGGAAATGTTTCATGAAAAAATATCTTCAAGTGAAAAGTAAAAAGCTTGTAATGGTAGTCACATAAGATTGATAAGCGTGTAAATAGGTATGCTACAACAACATATGGAACCATATATATGTTGAATATAGGATCCCGAGAATGTTTTGAATGATCACAAATTTGAAAGTGAACTCAGCCTCTACTGATGAACTTGTTTGAGCTGATTTCTGTAACATGATATATTCAAGTTCAGTACAGTGGTCGACCTGAGCTAAAGGAATGGACG
>LTAE01008919.1:0-19642 GCA_001647135.1 Pontederia paniculata
GACGATATTTGGGTAGACAGGTTGATCAAGATTAAGGAAATCGATCCAACCACAGTCCTCTAAGGTGTCCTTGAGGTCGGGTAGTTGAAAGCTTTCCCAGTCTATGGCATGGAAGGGTTCAACTACTCTGTGTTCATTGTATAGACGAATGTTAAATTCAGCCTCTTTACTAATGTATCGTAGAGAGGAGTACGTAGGTTCAGGTGGGTTCTGTATGTTCTGAGATTCAGTTTGACGAGTTTCTACTGACTCGATGGGGGCTTGTTGTGGTGAGGAGGATGGTTCTCCTACTGGGTTTGCATCTCATATCATGATGCTCATAATCTTTCATCAATATACTCGAGCTCAGTGAATATCTTCTTTGAATCACATTATTCATCTTTACTTAACTTGTCTTTTATTATTTAAATAATACAAATTTTAGTGAGTTTTTACCACTTGTGAAGGTTGATGGTTTTGATATTGATATCATTAAGACTAATTAGACCTTGGGGCTCTCTCCGTGACCCAAATACTAGTCCCTGTAGGAACCCTTAGTTTTCAAAGAAATTGGTCTAGTCCCCGAAGTAACCCTCGATTTTCAAAGAAATAGATCTAATCCCCAAAGGAACCTTCAGCCCACGAAAAAGACTAGAACTAGTCTCTGAAGGAACCCTCGTCTCCCCAAGAAACTGATCATTAACAATTTGTTGGGAACCAACTCATACCCTTCACAAAAATAATTTAAATCATATGCAAAGTTCATCTTAAAGAATAATCAAACTCTAGGTTATGATTCATATAATCATCATTAACTCATGATTAGAATCAATTCAATGGAACATAACTAAGAGGCGTTAAATTCATTAACTTTCGAAACATGGTCATGTCCCTCCCGAACATGGCCCGTTTCCTAGTGTCAGTGTTATCTATAACACGCGTCAGGACACGACCCATGTCGCAGGTCTGACGTGGTCATTTTTTGGACTCGCTCTGTTTCAGTACTTCATTCGTCAGTTAGAGCACGGCTCGCATCAGGATGACAGAACCTACGACTATCGAATACTATCTTATCACACGACACGTGTCCAAGAAGGACACAGTCCATGTCGAGTTGACGTCAATGTTGATTGAGGAACACAGTCCACGTCGAGGGTGACACAGGTCGTTTCCTCTAGTTTTGGTGTTGTTCGTGGAACATATCCCGAGACGTAGAGAAGCGATCGTTTGCACACCAAACGCAGACTATGTCGCATAAGGCACAATCCATGTTCTATGTATGTTTCATGTTCATACATCGTACTCATATAGAGTATCCTAAGATTGATCCTCTTTAATTATATACATTGATTTTGTTGGTTGATCTTCTTCATGTCTCCTTCCTTGAGTCCTCCAAGAGAGAGAGAGTAAAAATATGTTGTTTGGGCTTCGGGAGGAAATTTATGATAACCCATATCCTCTAACCCTCTATTTATAATGATTTTCTAGGGTGTAGTCCAATTTCAACTCAACTTAATACCTCTTATTTTAGTTGTGACTAGGAGCTCTTTAAAAATTAATTAAGATAAGATTAAGAATATTAAATTGATTAAAAAAATATTAAGACGCCTCTTGACTTTGCTCCTACATAACCTTTTTCCTAATTCTATTCAAATTATATCTTTTTTTTTATTTCATCCTATCTTTCTACATATTTATTATTTTATTTTTATTAAATATGGGGTGTTACCACAATATCTCATGGACAGGACACAAACTGGTCAAAGACGTTATATTGTTACAATATCCTATTTTAGAGTTCAATAGTGCAAATTGTAAATTGCAAGCATTAATACTGCGAATGTGATGCATCCATCATATGAACTTCTTGTTTTAAGCTTTTATGTGGATTTTCTGAATTATGCAGGCAATTGCGATTAGAATGCTTGCAGAGCTCAAGCCAAAGATAAGCGGTGAAAGGTAGTTGAAAAACATGATTGAGAGGAAAATTAGTTGGAGTTTTGAGTTCCTATCATATTAATTAGCACTACAGATTGTCATGAGATAATTTAAGACTCACAAGGCACAAGTAGATCCCTTTTGCTTTCTTTCTCACATGTCCCCCTTGGAAGTGTGTAGGATCACGCAAGTTGACAAAAATCAAATGGGAGAGATCTTCATCTCCATAAAGATAGACAAGCCAAAGACAAGAAGCAAAGAAAAATATCTAAGACAGTTTGACCACAAAGAAACAAAATAAAGAAATATTTAAGACAAAACCAAGTATGTACTTAGTCGTTTTAAAGATTAATTCATTCATAAGTGAGAAGGGTAGGTGGTCTTATGTACTCTTTCCTGATCCAACTAAGAACCCCATTGTTAATACTTGACTATGTCTTGCTAGGTCTGATCATCACACAAGAGAAAACTAATCAATCTTCTCTCTATGAAGGACCATAAGATCATAAACAGCATGCTCCAGACTATGACCATAAGATGTTGGCATGTTGCTTAAAGAGCCACTAGCAAATCACAGTCCAAAATGAAAGACTACAGAAACAACATGAGATTTGGTTTCTTCATGGGATGCAATGTCAAGTGTTAGCATGTAAAATGAGATCTTAAGACTTATAGTGTCTGCCTAAGTTTTTTTTTTCTTTTAAACTATGATTAGGTGAGATATCTTTCTTGTACCAAAAGCTCTCACAACACACACTACACTTGCAAGATATTTCTCTCCTTTTCCTGACAAAACAAAAAGCCTGAGAACCAAAACCTTCCCTCCATGTCAACAACTCCATCATGCAATCCCTCTAATTCCACCTTATCCATCTTGGTGTCACCAGTTATAGTACAATCTTACTAGCAAGCTTGTCCCTTCCCTTATCCACAGGCGCGCGCGCGCACACACAAGAAAGAGAGAGAGAGAGAGAGAGAGAGAGAGAGAGAGAGAGAGAGAGAGAGAGAGAGAGATCTTAGCTCCATGTCGATCTCCGGTTGAATTCAGGGCATAAGCAGCAGGGTAAGTGATAGCTGTTTGAGCACTTGAGCATTCCTTGTCCTGTAATGAAGTGAAGAGATGCCTGTCGGCGTCGCCATCCTGTAAGAATCCTCATACGGTCCTCCCTCCATAACTAGTACGCCAAAAGCCACCACTACTGCTGTTGTAGGCCAAGCAGATGATGGGGAACCTTCTTGTTAAGGGAGAGTGACGCGGTGTCCTATCCATTTCTCTTGCTTTAGTAGTTGTTCTTCCACTGCTGTCAAAACAACAAACGCCTTAATCGGCACCGAAACGCCACCAGAATCCAATACGCTCTCTTTCGGTACTCTTCGGGAACCCCATCCATGCGCGAGCTGCTCGGCTCAATCAGCGAGGCGCCGCCGCCGCTGCGAGATGGCCTGCTGACGCGCGGCGGCGCCGGCAATGGCAGCGGCAGGAGCAGCGGCGATTCCAACTTCGACACCAACATGGTCATCATCCTGGCGGCGCTGCTCTGCGCGCTCATATGCGCGCTGGGGCTGAACTCCATAGTCAGGTGCGCGCTCCGTTGCAGCCGGCGGCTGGCCTTCGAGACGCCGGAGGAGGCCGCCACGAGGCTCGCGGCCACGGGGCTCAAGAAGCGGGCGCTCCGCCGCATCCCCGTGGCCGTCTACGGCCCGGGCACCGGCATCCCGGCCACGGAGTGCCCGATATGCCTGGCCGACTTCGCTGACGGCGAGAAGGTCCGGGTGCTACCCAAGTGCAACCACGGGTTCCACGTCCGGTGTATCGACACGTGGCTGGCGTCCCACTCCTCGTGCCCGACGTGCAGGCACTCGCTGCTCGACCGGAGTTCCGGCAACACCCCGGAGGCGTCCGCGGCCACAGAAAGGAGCGCCCGGCCGGAGGAGGTCTCGGTTCCGGCCGCCGTCGTAGCCATAGCAGTGGCCGTCGACCAGGTGAGCTAACACCGGCCAAAATGGAGGTGTCGTTTGTGCCTCGACATTTGTTCCTGTAAATTTTTAATCTTTTTTTTTCTTAAATTTATGTTAGTTGTACTCTTTTTTTTATGTTTGTTGTAATTTTTTAGTAGAGAACAAAAAAATAAAATTAGAACTTTGGAAAGGGACCTAAAAAAATGAAAAAAAAATGAGTAGATTATATAAGCTCTCCCTTTTTCATGATTTATTTTATATGAATTCTATGCTTAATTCTGTTTCATTTTAGAGGGTCACATGATGAGAAATAAGTTATATTTGATATTATTTTCCAAAGGCTATATTAGATAAATCTATTTAAAAGTAGAAATAATTGTGGATATTGTTGTTAAGTTCGCCCATTGGCACAATTCATCTTTCAATGTAAAAGATATCATTGCACAAATGAATGCACTTTATTCTTCAAAATCTTTTATCACTTGGGGAATCCATAAATATATATAAACTAAGAACATACAGTCCTCACCAGTTGCAACCTTCTTTTTTTTTCTTTGTACGATGCATGAAGCTTTTTGACCTTTTTGGAGCGGAGATTCCATTGACAAAAAGGCAAGCCCCTGTGAAGGAAAACCAAAATAAAATTTTGAGCAGAAGGAACAAAAAAAATGATCTTATTAAGCTCATTTATTATTCATTGGAGTTAAAGAAAGCTAAATAAATTTAAAAAGATAACAAGGATTCTAGTGATCAAGCTCAAGGAATAGTAGGTTTTTTTTTCCTTTTTGGTGAAAACAGGGAATAGTAAATTGATGCTTCTAGTTCATGGTAAAATGATTGGGTAGCATATCGAGAGAAAAAAAAACATGTGCAAGCACATGTCCCCCTCCTTTTCTTATGATCGATTTGTTTCCCATCTTTTCCTCTCTATTGACATCAAAAGAGGAAAACAAAATAAGAGCCCAAGAGAACAACAACCACGTGTAGTCTCTGTTTTTCACAGATTTTTTTATTTCCGATTTTAGTTTGATTACAAAAAAATTCTCTGTAAAGTCCATTAAATCATGAGGTAATTCAATTTGAGGTGTTCTTCTGACTTTCTTCTCAAAGTTCAATCCACCAAGTAATAGTTGGACCAACCAATCCAACTACTCATTTCTATCTCCGTTTGTATAAACTCACAAAAACTCTCAACTGTAACCAATTTCATATTAGTTATCGTCATTACTTTTTTAGCAAATGGTAGTTCTTTGATGGAGTATAGCAACCTGTTGGTCCTGCAACTACACCATTGCGTCCACGTACTAAATGGAAAATATGAGTAAAAAAATAAGAAGAAGAAAAAAAAACAGTATGGTGCAAACACATTTGGAAAAGTAACACAATCTGTAGTGCACTAAGAATCAAGGAGTTTTCAGGAATAGAATCTGTTTCATTGTCTTTTGTTAGCCCCACGGACACACTTGCACTCCATTTGTTTTCTCTTTTAAGTGTAGGGTGCCATGGGCTGTCATTACTAGTGTTTTTAGATTTGAGGCCATAAGCTTGACAAGGCTTAAAAAAGGAGCATACACTCAACACATACATTGAAAGTAAGTTCAATGTTAATTAGTAGCATCTTGGAACAAAATAAAACATACAAGCTCAAACTTCTAAGAATATATACAATTATTGTAATGCCCTTAGAACTCGCCACCTGACAAAATACTTTTCTAGAGACGCTATGACCCTATTTGACTTTATCTTTCATAAATTGATTGGTCAACATAATAAATACATCATGCAAAAGCTAATACTTAAATTATAAATAAAATCTATATCATGTGCAAGTCACTTTATCACAAACATCATCACGTTATCATTACGTCATCACCATTTATTCTATCTGCATAATCAGATGCAAGAGAGATTATTCTTCCATGAGCGATGAAGGCTAATATGTAAAGGAAATACACAGTAAGAGAAATCATATGTAAAGACACGTTGAAGGAAATTAAAATCATAATTAGTAAATTCATTTTCATTTACTTTACCTCTTTACTTTCACATTCTTTTATTTCTTTCTTTATATTATAATTAATTATTCAATTACAAGAACCTCGGTTGCATTGTGATGATACAATGCTCATTTTTTCATGTTCAGTAGGTTTTTGTCTAGTTCAATCTTTTCCTTAGGATCCTTTATCACATCTTATTTTACTTTGTCTTAAGTTGTTCAATTATAACAATTAATAGTGAGTCTTTAACAGTCATGAAGGTCATTGGTTTAACTTCAGTGTCACTAAGGCTAGCTAGGTCTAAAGTTCAATATCGAGTAATCTTAGTCGTTCTTGAAGGAGCCCAGTTACCCTACCTCTGAGGTTTGTGTTACTAGTTCACCGAGAATCAAATCATACTATTCATGGATAAATAGAATCACATGTAATATTCATTTAAAACATTATTATCCAGGGCATCTAAAAATCTTTTTAGTTTATGACTCAACAATAGCTCATCTTTCAAACAACAATATAAACAATCTTTATCACTTTTCTAGAGGTGAAAACACGATCCGTGCCGGGATGGACAAAGTTCATTCTCTATGGGTTTAAACATTAACATGGCATGGCTCGCATCGAAATGAACAATGTTGTGTTGGGCATTGTATGATTATGCTAGAGTGTAGCCGGGTTCTAAGTGACCTGATCTAGGGCAACACGATATGCGTCGGACAATTTTTGATTCAATCTTGACACAATTGGTTCAGGGTAATTTGGTCCACGTCTCTTCATTTGATCTTGATTCATATCTGAACCAATCAAGCAACATGATTCCATCGGAGTTATGCGACCCGATTCTAGGATTAGGGTTTCACATGTGTCGTTGTCGTCGCGAGAAACATAGTGCATGTCGACAAGCACACGACTTGTTTCCAAGGACAACGCGCCCGTTGATCCACTCCATTTTTCACTTTAACGTTTTTAGGAACGCGGCCCGTGTCAAGGTGTGGTGCGATCCATTTTTGTCCACTCCGATTGCTATCTCAGAACATGTCATGTGTTGGTTGTTTTCGATCCGAGGAACATGTAGGATCCAGATGGCACCAAGAGGGGGGGGGGGTGAATTGGTGTATTAAAATTTTCAACAATCTAAAGTGAATATCTTCACGGAAGCACACAAATGAAAATGTAAATAAGAAGATGAGAACAAGCAAACAAACAATGGTTTGTTGACGAGGCTCAACCTGACTTCTGGCCTACGTCCCCGCTTCGGTCTTCTCGAGCTCGAGATCTTCGGAGATATTCCTTCTTCAAGGGCGAAGGCTCCCTTACAGCTTCTTATTCTCCTTTCTTTCTATCGAGGACAAGGAGATAACCTCTTACAAGTTCATTCTTGAACACATACTTCATTCTATTTTGGATTCGTAACTCGAATGCTCAGAAGGAGGAACTAAGGCTTTTCACTCAAGCTCTCAAGTTTGCTATTTTGCCATAAAGTTACTTCCCAAGACTCTTGGGATTACAATTTATACTTTGCACAAATGACCTAATCTCTCTCTCAGAAAATTAACCGCTAATGCAAGTACAGTACTCTTCACCTACCCCTTAGTCGTCTGCTTCCTCTGCTTTGGTCGATCGCTGCTCTGGTGAAGTCTTCAACTGAACTATCTTCTGGTGCTTCGGTCGTCCACCGTTCGCCTTCAGACGTCCGTAGTTCAGAGTCTCAAGTCTTTGTTCCTTTGTCAAGCTCCTTCGATCGTCCGCCAATTCCTTCGGTCGCCCGATCTTGACTTGTGCTATCTTCTTCAACTTTTCTCTGGACGTCCATTGATTGAACATCAATCTCTTTGGACGTTTGCTTCTTCAGTTGAAGTCCTCTGTCAAGTTTCTTCGGTCGTCCGTTGTTCACCTTCAGTCGGTCGACTTGACTTGTGCTAATTTCTTTAACTCTTCTCTAGTCGTCCGCTGATTGCACACCAGTCTCTCGGACGTCCTTTCTTCAGTTGAAGTTCTCTGTCAAGTTCCTTCGTTCGTTCGCTGTTCACCTTCGGTCGGCCGACTTGACTTGTGCTAATTTCTTCAACTCTTTTCTGGTCATCCGCTGATTGCACACCAATCTCTCAGACGTCCTTTCTTCAGTTGAAGTTCTCTGTCAAGTTCCTACGGTCGTCTGTTGTTCACCTTCGGTCGCCCGACTTGACTTGTCTTATTTTCTTCGACACTTCCTTGGTCGTCCGCTGATTCTCCTTGAATCCCTCAAACATCTTTTTGCTCTTCTCTGAGTACTTCGGGCGTCTACTTATTCTTCACTGAGATCCTCGAACGTCTGCTTCCTCTTTACTTAGTACTTCGGCTGTCCGCTCATTTTCCACTAAAATTCTCGGACGTCCTTTCATTCTTTTGACATTCTTTGGATGTCCCCTGACAACACTCAGACCCTTTGGACGTCCATTACTTCTTCTGTCAAATAAACTGGTCGACCGTTGCTTTGCCTCATCAGCCCTCGGACGATCGTTTGCCTTCATATGAACTTCATCGGTCATCCGCTGATCCTTCGGGCGTCCGCTCGTTCCTTCACTTCAGTTCAGACTCTTTTCCGATCATCCACTACTTAAACTTCAAAGCTCTCGGACGTACTTTATCTTAGTCTAAAATCTATTGGTCGCCCTCTCTCCACCTTTGGTCGACCTTTCATTCTTCTATCATTACTTTGGTCGTCCGTAGCTTTAACTCAATAGTCCACGGACATCCTTTCTCCAACACTGACAATCTTCCGGTCATCCACTGTCTTAACTCTAAAAACTCTTGGACGACATATGCCTTCATCCCTAACTCTTCGATCGTCCACTATTCAACCTCGGACGATCGTTCCTTCCTTAGCCTGATCATCATCGGCTATTCTTCATCATAGAGCGTCCACTTCTCCTTGGAGTGCTCATTTTTCAACCTTTGTACTGTTAACTCCGAACCTTCGGTCACCCACTTATATTCATCGGGCGACCTTTCGTGTTCAACCTTGTCTTCGGTCGTCCATAACACATCTTTGGTCGACCACTCAGTACTTGGCGCATATTCTTCAGTCTTTGTTCTTCACATCGGTCGACCACTTCACATCTCTTGGACGACCGCTGCTCACTTAGGATTTTTTTTTATGTCTTCTCTGTGCATAGATCGTCCATTCTTCAACCTCGGTCGACCTATCACTTACTGAACATAAAAATCCTGTCTTTCAAAGATCAATTCAACAAATTCATTATTACAAACTAAGTTCCCTTATAAATTTGTGATCATCAAAATAATCTCGGGATCCTAGATTCAACAATCTCCCCCTTTTTGATTATTACAAATTTATGAATAGTGAACTTAGGGTTAGTTATAATTAGAAAAATCATACGAAAATTTAACTAACCAGAAATGCTCCCCCTTATCACATATCTCATATTTTCAAATAATTATTTCCTGTAAGTCATGCATATATTCAAGATATGTAAAGCAGAGATACTCTGCATTTTATCACTTTTCATTTGGACACATACTTCATAAAAAAATATATTTTCAAAATAGAATTTCCAAATATATTCATTTCATTTCTGAAAACAAAAAATAGAATGTCATACAAAGAACAATATCATTCATCACAATCCTTCAGGCTTAAAGTGTTTTTAGACACATGAAAAACAACATACATTTAAGTCATTCAGACTTAAGATGTTTTGACTACAAAAAGAAATTTACAATACAACTATCTATCTTAATTTTCTTGGTCCTTATCCGTCTTCTTCCTCTTGAAGCTTTTTCCAAACTTCTTTTCAAAAGAAGAACTTGTTGACACCCCAGCTATATCCTTAGTGAGCTTAGTTGTTTCTTCTAATATATTGCTCACAACTTCCTCCATCAGTATGTTAATACTTTCATCGTGCTCAACAAACAGGTCTTGAAATTCATCCTCTATCCTATCTCTCACAGTTGCTGCTTCAGTAGTAGTCTGGCCACTTTGCATCTCAATGACTGCTTGTTCAGGTAACACTTCAATGTTTGTCTGGACAGTTTCTTCCTCTTGTGCAGAATTTTCTCTCTTGATCAGAGCTCCTACACTTTGAAGATCAATATCTTGATCAGCAATTTCTTCTCTGTCAACAACTTCTCTTGGTTCTGTATCAACAGACTCATTTTCTTGTCTTTGATCCTCAGCCTGAGCTTCCTCTTCGGTACCTCCTGGTTTCCCTCCTCTTGAACCTCTTCTATAATGGGCTCTAGTCTCTCTTTTGCTTGTGTTGGTTCTTCTGCAGTGGACTCGGGTGTAAGTTGTTCACTCCTTTGATTGTCTCTCCCCCTTTGTAATTATCAAAAGGAGGCTGTGCATCAGGATTTTAGCTAGTTGCTCTCATGAACCCATCCATGGCCGCCCAACGTCCACAATCTTGATTGTGAAAACAGGCAAGGAATTTGTCAATTTCACGAGTCTCAAGCTGCTTCTCTTCAACTTTCTTCAACAACTCTAGAGCTTGAGTTAGTTGAGTAGACATTGTGCAGAGTAGGGTTGACATGGTGTCCACTTTGGTGCATAGGGTGGTCCAATCTGCTCTACTAGGACGCCATGCAGCTGAGAAGGAGGAGGTGCTAGCTGCAGTGGAAGGGTTCCTATGGAACTGAGTAGCTTGTAGGGGAGGAGTTGCATATGTGGAAGGATCTCTTGGAAGTTCAGAGGACTGACACATAGGATCTTGGAACTCAGAAGTATAGGGAAACTCAGTGGGTTGAGGAGTGTCTTTGGTGAGTCCCTTTCTGGTCAAAGTAGTGAAAGTGATTTTATCATTTTTGGTGGGAAGGAGGACATCTTCATTGGCATCAAACTTAGACCTAAGGACTTTTCAAACCATGAAAGTGATAAGATTGCCAAAATACAGCGAGCACCCTTGGTCCACTTAGAATGAACTTTCTTCTTGGTTTTAATAATTTGATACATGATCAAATTTTCTAGTGAAATCCTAGAGCGTTGCAGGGTCTACAAGGTGGCTAGGACAGCAAGATCAAGGAGATTCACTCCTATGTAGTGACCAGCTTTAGGAAGGACTACATGAGTGATTTTGTGGTGGATAACTTTCATGACAGTGGAGAGATACTTATGGAAAGATGCTTGAACGAAAGTGTCGACTTGTCCTCCACTCGCAACAAGTGCAGCTTGATTTTGAGTCTAGGTGGTGTGTGGTCAATGCATTGGAGCAAGTTTGATGTGGGGAAAGTCGGGAGTGTCTAGAATTTCATTGAGTTTAGACTCAGTGATGGTGAAATTTTTGCCATTCAAATAGGACTTAATTTCCTGTTGTGTATCATCATAGGTAAGGTTGGCATAGAAGTGTTTGACAACATGGGGGTGGACTGGCTGATCAAGGTCAAGGAAAGTAAGTCAGTCGCACTGCTCAAATGTTTCTTTGAGACCAGGAAGTTGAAGACTTTCACAGTCGATAGAATGAAATGGTTCAATTAACCGATGGTCGTCAAAGAGGGTTATGAATTGATTGTGGACTAATTCACTAATGTACAAATGGGAAACGAAGTCAGGGTCGACTGAAACAAGATTGTCTATGGTTTTGTTCATTGAAGAGGGATTCGGTTGTTTCAACAGGTTCTTGTGGAGTGGATGAGGATGGTTCATCTATGTGTTCTTCAGTTTGTGTTCTTTTTACAAGTCTACGTCTCTTAGCGGTTTTCTTAACAGGCGACATGACTTCTAATGGATAGGAAAGAAACATACGAGTCTAAGATAACAACGAAGATTTGTTTAGATTAGTGAAGAAGGAACGAGATGATTTGATTCTGTAAGAGAAGAAATGCATTCACAACAAGGTTAAAACCTAGTCAGGATAGTAAGACTAAATAAATCCTAGTAAAACCTAGAAGTGAAGTTTTCACGAGATGAGAATGGAGTTTTAGATTTACCTAGATGTTCGAATCAGTGTTTGAAGATGCTTTGATTGCCTTGAATCCCTAGGAACTTAAGGAGATTTGAACATGAACTCGGAGGGGAGACGATGGAGGAAAGCGAATAATATGAATGATCATCCTTTTGAGTATTTTCCAAATATAATGATGACTAAGGATGACCCACTCTATATATAGTGTTCGCGGCATCGGTCGCCCGAAGTAAATGATGGGTCGACCGAAGTAGAGAGGTTTGTTAAATTATGATCACAATGGTCGTCCTATGATTTCAGTGGACGACCTTTGATTGCACTGGTCTTAGGTCATAAGCCGATTTCGGTCGTCCGGAGTAAGAACAACGGACACCTGAAGTTCTAAGTATTATAAGGCATTCACAACATAGGACGCCCTTGGTTTGTACGCTGGTCGACCGAACTTGATAGAAATTTGGATTGGTCGACCGAAGTTATCAATGGGCGTCCGCTACTTGAGTGATTGTATTTGATGATCTATTTTGGACGCTTGAAGGCTTTCAGTGGGCACCCGCTGGTTGGGATCACTAGATATCAACAGTGTTTCGGACATTCGAAGTGTGGGTAGTGGACGTCCGAAGTTAACCTGATACTTTATCATCTTATCATTTGCTATTCAAGGTCCTTTAGATTTTGACTTAGGGAAGATATCTAGGAGAAAATAAAGATTTGTCATGTACGTGTTGTGCAACACAATCGATTTACAACTTTATTAATCAATGATACTCACATAAGCAAGCACCAATAAGTTAAGTTGTTTACTGAATTCCTAAGTCCAACATTCCAATTTCTCTCTTTAAAATATTAAACATTTCTCCTCCCAAAGGCTTTATGAAAATGTCAGCTAACGGTCTCTCAGTTGGAACATGTTCTATAGAGATAGTTTTGAGTGAGACATGTTCTCTAATGAAATGATACCTTAAGTCAATGTGTTTAGTTCTTGAATGCTGCATAGGGTTCTTGGTCATTTCTATTGCATTGGCATTGTCACACTTTAATGACATAGTTTCGACTGTTATGTCATAATCTAGGAGTTGTTGTTTCATCCACAACAGTTGAGTACAACAACTTCCAGCAGCTATATATTCAGCTTCAGCTGTTGACAGTGCAATTGAGTTTTGTTTCTTACTGGCTCAAGATATTAGTGAGCTGCCAAGGAAACAACACATACCACTTGTGCTCTTTCTATCTATTTTACATCCAACAAAGTCAGGATATGTGTAGACATGAAGGTCAAATAGAGAGTTTCTGTCATACCACAAACCTAAGTTTGAAGTATTTTTAAGATACCTCAGAATTCTTTTGGTGGCACTCAAGTGAGAATCCTTAAGGTTGGCCTAAAATCTGGCACATAAACATACACTAAACATAATGTCTGGTCTAGAGGCAGTCAAGTATAGAAGGCTTTCAATCATGCCTCTGTATAATTTCTGATCCACACTCTTCCCTTTCTCATCATTATCAAGTTTAGTGAGAGTGCTCATGGAAGTAGAGCTAGGCTTACAGTCTTCCATTCCAAATCTCTCTAGCAGCTCCTTTATATATTTTCCTTGGTTCAGAAAAATTCCATCCTTAGATTGTTTAACTTGAAAGCCAAGGAAATAAGTTAACTCTCCTACTAAACTCATCTCAAACTCTTTTTGCATGAGGGTTTCAAATTCTTTACACATTTGAGAATTTGTGGATCCATAGATAATGTCATTCACATAAATATGCACAACTAAGATATCATTCCCAAAATGTTTCAAGAATAGAATTGTATCCACTTTCCCTTTTAAACTCATTTTCAAAAAGGAATGAGCTTAATCTCTCATACCAAGCTCTAGAAGCTTGCTTTTATCCATATAGTGCCTTGAAAAGCCTAAACTCCGGGTGCTTTCAACTCTCAAAACCTAGAGGTTGTTCTACATAAACTTCCTCATTTATGTACTATTTAAAAATGTTGATTTTACATCCATTTGAAACAACTTAAAATTCTTGAAGCAAGCAAATGCTAAAAGAATTTTGATTGCTTCTAACCGAGCAACTGGTGCAAAGGTATCATCAAAGTCAATTCCTTCAATTTGAGAGTATCCTTTTGCAACTAGTCTAGCTTTGTTCCTAACTACAACTTGAGTTTCATATAGTTTGTTCTTGAAGACACACTTTGTTCCAATTGTGTGATGATCCTTAGGTCTCTAACCATATGCTAAACCTGATTTCTCTCAATGTTATTTAGCTCTTCATGCATGACAGTTATCCAGTTTGGATCAGCCAATGCATCATCTATTGTCTTGGGTTCTATTGGGATAGAAAGGTAGAGAAATCACAGAAGTTTCTTAATGACCTTCTAGTTCTCACCACTTCATTTATATCTCTAATAATATTTTCTAAGGGATGTGAAGGTACTTGACTCCAATTGTTTTGTTCAGTGGGAGGCAATTCTATTTCTAGGTCAATTCCCTGCGAGTTTTCTTCATTTACCACAACAATCTCATTAGTTGTGATTTTCATGGGTTGAGAGTCTTCCTCCTTATTAGTTAGCTCATCTAGGTCATGATCATCCTTATTATTTTCTTCTATGATCTCAAGTTTTTCATGTTTATCAGAAATATTGTCATTTTCATTGAAAGTGACATGTATTGATTCCTCTACTACTAATTTTCTTTTGTTGTATACCCTATAAGTCTTGCTAAGGTTTGAGTATCCTAAAAAAAGTGCATCTTCATTCTTCTCATCCAATTTTTCTAGTTTATCCAAGGTTCTTAAGACAAAGCATTTGCACCCGAATACCCTAAAATATGAAATGTTTGGTCTTTTGTCATACATCATTTCAAAACATGTTTTCTTTTCCAAAGGTTTAACTAACACTTTGTTCTGAATATAACAAGAAGTGTTAGCAACTTCTGCCCAAAAATATTTGGGCAACTTGCTTTCACTAAGCAAGGTAGCCTTTCAATTAAGGTTCTATTCTTCCTCTCAACTACTCCATTTGCTGTGGAGTTCTTGGTGTTGAGAATTGATAAAGAATTTCATGTTTCTCACAAAATTCTTCAAACCTTAAGTTTTCAATTTCACATCCATGATAACTCCGGATCTTGGATATTTTCATATTCAATTCATTTTGAATTCTATTCGCAAAATTAATAAACATATCAAAAGTTTCATGTTTATGGCAAGAAACAAAGTCCAAGTGAATCTAGAATAGTTATCTACAATCACACACACATATTTCTTACCACCAAGGTTGGTGGTGCAAATTGGATCAAATAAATTAATATGTATCAATTGAAGAGGTCTATTTGTTGAAATCTCATTTTTTTTTATTTAAAGGATGCCTTATGTTGTTTGTCTACATGAAGAACAAAAAAAAATTTCTCAATTTTATTTTTAGGCAAACCTGTAGCAAAATTATGTTTCACTAGTTTATGCATGGCTTTATAGTTCAAATTTTCTATTCTCCTATGCCATAGTTCTATTTTATCATGTATAACATTTAGGCATTTTGATTAGGCAAATCATCAAAGTCAATCACATACACATTTTGATTCCTTAATTCCATATGCAAAAATTTTTCATTGTCATCACATATTAAACATTTGTTTTGTTCAAACTTAACAATGTAGTTTTTTATCACATAATTGGCTAATACTTAACAGTTATGTTTCAAGTTCTCTACAAGCCATACATCTTCTATAACTACATTACCAAGTTTTCCAATGTTACCTTTACCAAGGATTTTTCCTTAGTTGTTGTCCCCAAAAGTCACTCTTCCACTTTGTGATCTTGTTATGCTCAAGAAGTTTTCTTCATTCTCAGTCTTATGTCTTGAGCAGCCACTGTCAAGGTATCATCTTGTTGATTTTCCTTTGCTTCTTTTGGCACCCTACAAGAACAACACAAAATTTATGTCTTTGGTACCCAAAATACTTTGGGTCCAGAGGTGTTAGTGTCGAAAGTTCCATTAGGAACCCAGATTTGTCTAACATTGGAGTGAAAACTCCTTCTAGCTTTACATTCATAGCTATAGTGTCCTAACCGATTACAACAAAACATGTAACATTCCTTGCATACATTCTCTTACATCTATGATAATCATAAGCTTTTCTATTATACATTTTCATAAACTGTGTATTCCTGTTAGTGTGCAAAACTTTCGGTTTAACATAATTACTACTTATATTTACATGAGTGATATAGGAGTAAGAATGTACATAACCATTTCTAACAGTAAGCATGTGAGCAGGTTTAGTGTTTCTATGATACATGAAAAGATAATTCTTTTGTTTTGGTTTAATTACAGCATTTCTATTTCTAACATTTACATTTCCGTTTGATGACAACCTGATATTTTTATTAACAATAACAGGTTCAGCATTTATAGTAGTTTTAGCTTTAAGATTAACGACATTCTTATGTTTAGCCTTGGAGCTAGTAGGAGTAGTTTTAGATTCATTTAAACAAGTAGAAGTGCTAGGCAAGTTTGGATCAAAAGAGTGTGAAGCTTTTATGAAAATAGTTGTTTGGGATACATTATCACTAAAAGAGTCAGAATCTAAACCTTTTTGGTTCAAAGGACTTTTGTGTTGTGATAACATCACATCTAACATTTTTTCACCATACGAAATGTTTCAAATTTGTAGGATCTATATGGCACCAAGAGGGGGGGGGGTGAATTAGTGTAAACTTTTTAGACTATTTCTAAAATGATTAGTTATATAAGCGGAAGCATACATATGCATATATAAACAAGAGGAAAGAACAATCGAACAAAAAGTGGTTTGTTGACGAGGTTCGGTCGAACTCCTGGCCTATGTCCCCGCTCCGGTCTTCTCGAACTTGAGACCTTCGGAGATCACTAAACTCCTTCTTCAAGGGCGAAGGCTCCCTTACAACTTCTCCTTTCTTTCTCAGAGGACAAGGAGACAATCTCTTATAAGTTCACTCTTGNGTCCACTCTCGAGTGAAGCCATTTGTCAAGCTCCCTCGATCGTCCGCCAATCCTGCGGTTGCTCGACTTGACCTTGTACCACCTTCTTCAACTTCTCTGGCCGTCCGCTGATTGCACACCAATCTCCTCAGACGTCCACTCCTAGAAAAGTTTCCTGGAGAAATTCTAAGAGTTGCAGGATCGACAAGGTTGGCAAGAACAGCTAAATCAAGGAGGTTTACTCCATTGTAGTGATCAGCACTACGAAGAACTATGTGGGTGATGATGTGATGAACAACTTTCATGACAGGGGATAGATGCTTATGGAAAGTTCCTTGAACAAATGTATCTACTTGTCCTCCACTCACAGCTAGTGCAGCTTGGTTTTGGGTATATGTGGTGTGAGGCCAATGCATAGGAGCATGTTTGATATGGGGGAAACTCAGAGTGCCATTGATGTCATTCAATTTGGACTCTGTCATGGAAGTGTTTGCCATGTAGATAAGATTTGATTTCTTCATATGTGTCATCATAAGTGAGATTGACATAGAAGTGTTTGACGGCATTAGGATAGATTGATTGGTCAAGATTAAGTAATTTGATCCAGTCACATTGCTCAAAGATCTCTTTTAAACTAAGAAGTTGAAGACTTTCCCAGTCAATGGAGTGAAATGATTCGACTATAAGATGTTCATTGTAGAAAATGGAGAATTGATTCTGAGTCTTTTCACTAACGTACCACCGGGAACTAAAACAGGTTAAGCTGAGGTGGGGTTGTCTGTAGTTGGAGTCTCATTTGCTGTGTCAACTGGTTCTTGTGGTATGGAGGAAGATGGTTCATCTACTTGGTTGGGTGTCTGGGACGTTTTTACAAGTCTACGTCTCTTAGCAGTTCTCTTAATAGGCGACATGACTCTAATGGATATGTGAGAATATGTGAATTTAGGATGACAGGAGGGAATTAGTGAAGGAACAATGAAATGATTTGATTCTATGAAAGAAATACATTCACAACAAGATTAAATCCCGTCAGGATAATCAAAGCTTTAATAAACGTAGTAAAACCTAGAAAGTGAGTTTTTGCGACATAAGAGTGGAGTTTTAGGTTTACCTAGATGTTTGAATCTGTGTTTGAAGATGCTTTGATCGCCCTTAATCCCTAAGAGCTTCGGAGGATTTGAACGTGAAATAAGAGGGAAGATGATGAAAGAATGCGGAGGATACAAACGATCGTCCTCTTGAATAGTTGTCAAATATAATGACGACTGAGTATGACCCACTATATATATACATAGTGTTCGCGGCATCGGTCACCCGAGGTAAATGATGGGTCGACCGAAGTAGAGGAGTCCGTTGAGTTATGGTCCCAATGGTCGTCCTATGATTTCAGTGGACGACCTTTGATTCCACTAGTGTTAGATCATGAACCTATTTCGGTTGTCCGGAGTAAGATAACGAACGTCTGAAGTCCTAAGTATTATTAGGCATTCACAACGTAGGACGCTCTAAGTTTGTACACTGGTCGAACGAACTAAATAGGAATTTGAATTGGTCGCCCGAAGTTATCAATGGACGTCTGATACTTGAGATATTCTAGTTGATGATTGATTAATGGACGTTCAAATTCTTTCAGTGGGCGCCCGTTGAACAATGGGCGTTCGCTACTTGAGGAGTTTCATCTTATGATTTATTACGGACCCCCGTTGACTTTTAGTGGGCGTCCACTGGTCGAGGATCACTAGATATCAACAATGTGTTTCAGACGTCCAAAATATGTAGAGTGGGCGTCCGAAGTTATCCTGAACCTTAAGTACCTTAACCATCTTATCATTTGCTATTCAGAGTCCTTTATATTTCGACTTAGGATAGATATCTAGATGAAAATAAGTATTTGCCATGTTTGTGTTGTGCAACATAGTTGATTTACAACTTTATTAATCAGTTATACTCACATAAGTAAGTCACCAATAAGTTAAGTTGCTTTGTTAAAATCCTAAGTCCAACATGCTAATTTCTCCTTTTGAGCATGTTAAGCTTATCTCCTCTCAAGGATATTGCAGTCAAGAGAGAATCCTTGGGTTTGGCTTTCTACATATAATGTCGGGTCTATAGGCAGTTAAGTATGGAAGTCCAATCATGCCTCTAAAAAAAATTCTAATCTACACTCTTTTCTTTCTCATCATCTCAACCTCTTTATGTCAGAGAGTTTCAAATTCTTTACACATTTGGGAATTTATGGATCCATAAATAATGTCATCCACAGGAATTTGCACAACTAAGATATCATTCCCAAAAATGTTCTAAGAAGAGAATTTTACCCACTATTCCCTTGAAAACTCTTTTTCAAGAAGAAATGAGCAAAGCTCTAGCAACTTGCTTAGAAAACTTAAGCACATGATCCGGGTACTTGAACTCTCGAAATCAGGAGGTTGTTCTACATAAACTTCCTCATTTATGTACCCATTTAGACATGTTGCCTTCACATTCTTTGGCATTTGTCTCCAAATTTCTTGTTAAGTGAGAGGTAATTTTGTTTTTAATTTCATATCCTTGCAGATTTTTCTTTGCAATCCCATTAATTGTGATTTTCTTGAGTTGAGAATCCTCCTTCTTATAGGTTGGCTCATCTAGATTATGATCATCCTAATTGTCTTCTTCTATGAGCTTAATCTTCCTAAGTTGATCATTGATATTGTCAACTTTATTGAAAATGGCATGTATTGATTCCTTATCTTATTAGTGTTCTTTTCGATTATACCCTCTATAGAGCTTACTGAGATTTGAGTATCTTAGAAAAAGTGTATCATCATTCTTTTCATCAGATTTTTCTTAGTTTGCTAAAAATTCTTGAGACACAACAGTTGCACCTAGTTACTTTAGGATATAAGATGTTTGGTCTTTTACCATACATCATTTCAAACAGT